>JAKELJ010000678.1:0-18033 GCA_025594165.1 Tamias sibiricus
ATAAGTTCCAGTGGATAAAACAGTCACTTAACATTTTGGTGACTAGAAATTTTTTTTCTTTTCCCCCCCCTTATTTTAAGTGCATGAAATTGAAATTCTCTCTCTCTCTCCTGCTCCCCCTCCCCTCTCTCATATGTGTGTTTTGTGTGTGTGTTGTGTGGGCCTGTGTGTGATATACACATATAACTTTAACTTACTTGCCTCCTCTCAGCTATGCAGTTATAGTGTATCATTAATCCTAAAAATTCTCTTTCATCCTAATAGTATAGAATAATAGTTTCACTTCTTTTTAAATCCTTTAAACCTTACGTAATTTAACATGTTATTCTTACTTTCTACTACTATCCCAATCATGTTTTTAAAAAGCACCAACTCCAAGGAAGTTTCTGAACAATAAGACAAATATTTTTCATGTGTTCTAGGTTTTTTTTTTTCCTTTTTTCCTTTTGGAGCAATATTCTAATACACACTTTGGTTCTAAACAAGACAAAGTTCTGGTCTCTTCTGTCCAGTCTTCTTGCTTATTTTCTTGAACTCCTCGCCTGCCTCCTGCCTGGAGCTCTTCCCTTTCCTGTCCTTTTGCAGTCTCCAGTACTGCACCCCAATCCTCTGGGCAAGCTTCAAACCTTTTGCAAGAAGTGTTTGTTTCCTTGGCTTCTAAGTGGGTTACCTTCTCTTTTGGCTCCCAGTGCTTCCCGTCTGAGGTTTACACTACCTGTACAGACTGACTCTGGCTAGAACCCTGGCTCACTCATCCTGATTCTGGGCATTCAATTTTCGCACATTGAGCTGAACACTGGTGGGTTCACATCTATCTTAGATTTTTTGATTTGGAAATTTTGATCTCATCTTTCGTTTTTATTTTCTTTCTTTCTTTTCTTGTTATCTTTCTTTTTCTTTCTTTCTTTCTCTTTTATTTTTTCTTTAGAACTATTACAAATACTACAAGCATGGAGACACAGACAAAACAGCACATTTGGTTCTGGTGTTCCAGGAACAGAAGGTACAAATCTGCTCTGACTTCTAATTTTGGGACTTAGTAATTCATAAGATAATCTGAAAATATTGCTTAGCCCATAGTTAGAGATTAAGAAAGGTACTTTTAGATTTAAATTGTAGTCCCTGACCTCAGTATTTACTAGGAAAAACTGCTCCTAATTTTTGAGTATTTATTTATTTTATTTTTCTGTGGAAAATAAAATAATAACCAACACTTTCCATTTAATTTTTGGTACTAGGGATTAAAATCAGAGGTATTTTACCTGGTTTACATCCTCAGCCCGTTTTATTTTTATTTATTTTATTTGTTATTTTGAGACAGGGTCTTGCTCACTAAGTTGACCATGATGACCTTGCAACTTTGATCTTCCTGCCTTAGCCTCCCAAGCAATGGCAGCCTGTGTCATTGAACCTAGCCAAAAACTTCAAGTTTTGAGTAGAATATAGTATATAAGAAGAGTGACCTGAAACGAAATGGAAAACAATTGAATAATAATGGTTCAAGCCAATGTTGACTTTCTCTCTAGAAAAAATCCCTGAGATGGATTGAGTGTGGATAGGGAGCCAATCTCTCTCATTGTCTTTCCTGGGGCTATAAGATGTTTAAAAACTACTTCTTTCTATCAACTGTTTTTGCTGCAATAGGGTAAAAATCATGGATGTCCATCGCTTTTAGTTTGTGTTACAGTAATTAAAAACATTTTCACAAAGCACTTAGAGAGCACACATATTACAGAAATTTGTTTTACTGGTTTTTGATGGGAAGAGAGAACATACAAATTTGTATTGTGTTTCCTATTTTTGAAAAGTGGAACACAATGTATGGATGTGAAAATACATGAGTTCCATTTGTCTCCTTTCAGTTTGATGTTGGCCTTGGCTGGCCTTTACAAATGTTGAGCTAAGTTCCTTCTATCCCTAGTTTTTCTCATGTTATTCAGCATGAATGTGTGCTGTATTTTGTGAAATGCTTTTTCTGCATCTATTGATGCTAAGCAGGTGATTCTTGTTCTCAACTCTGTGTTGAAGTCTGTCTGTTTTTTGAACAAAAAATTGCATCCCTGGTTAAGAAACCCACTTGATCATAGAGAACTATCTTTTTAGTACGTTTTGGTATGCAGTTATTTTCAATACTTTTATTAAGAAATTTAGCATCTATGCTTCATCCAGAGAGGACATTGGCCTGTAAGTTCTCTTTCTTTATGTATCTGTCAAGTTTGGGTATCAGGGTGATACTGACTGCATAGGATGAATGTGGCAGTGTACCTTCCTTTTGTATTTCATGGAAGAATTTGAGAAAGATTTGGTATTAGTTTCTTTAAAGTTCTGGTGGAACACGCCTGAAACTATTGTCCTGTTACATTTCTTTGTTGGAAGGCTTTTGATAGCTGCTTCAATTTCATTGCTTGAAATTAATCTATTTATATTTATATATCCTGTATGGTTCAATTTGGGTAGGTCATATGTCTCTAGGAATTTGTCAGTAACTTCAATAATTTTGAGGGTTTTTTTTTTTTGCTTCTTTTTCTCCAAATTATTAGTTCTAATTAGTTATACAAGATGGTAGAATGTAATTTGACATATTTTATGTAAATGGAACACAAGTTCTCATTTCTCTGGCTGTACATAGTGCAGAGTCACAGCCAGTAGTGTAATCATACATGTATATAGGGTAAATAACGTCTGTCTCTCTCGCTACTGTCCTTCCCACAATGCCCCACCCCTCCGTCTCACTAAGTTTCTTCATTCTTTCCTACTTCCCCCCACCCCCAAGCCCCACTATATGGACTCATCAACACCTTATCCAGAGAAAAAAGTTCAGCTTTTGGTTTTGGGAATTGCTTATCTCATTTAGCATGATATTCTGTAGACTTCCATCCATTTACCTAGCAAATGCCATAAATCCCATTTTTCTTAAGGCTGAGTAATATTCCACTATGTATACGTACCACCTTTTCTTTATCCATTCGTCTGTTGAAGGGCATCTAAGTTGGTTCCACAGTTTAGCTATTGCAAATTGAGCTGCTATAAACATTGATGTGGCTGTGTCACTATAGTATGCCAATTTGAAAGTCTTTGGGTATAAACCTGAGGAGTGGATTGGCTGAATCAAATGGTGGTTCCATTCTGAGTTTTCTAAGGAATTTCCCATACTGCTTTTCCAGAGTGGTTGCAACAATTTTCATTCTCACAAGCAAGTGAGAATGTACTTTTTCCCCCACAATCACACCAACACACTTATTATTACTTGTGTATTCTTGATAATTGTCATTCTGACTGGAGTGAGATGAAATCAGAGTAGTTTTGATTTGCATTTCCCTAATTACTAGAAAAAGATGAACATTTTTTTCAAATGTTTTGTTTGATTTGATTGTATTTTCTTCTGTGAAGTAGTCTTTCAGTTTCTTAGCCCACTTATTGATTGGGTTATGTGTGGGGAGTTTTGTTTTGTTTTGTTTTGGTGGAAAGTTTTTGTTTGAGTTTCTTATATATGGAGATCAGTGCTCTGTCTGAGGTGTCATTCTGTAGGTTCTCTCATCATGTTATTGGTTGTTTCCTTTGCTGAGAAGAAGCTCTTTAGTTTGACTCCACAACATATTTTCATTCTTGATTTACTTCTTATGCTTTAGGAGATTTTAGAAATGTAAATTTTCATAATAATTTCTAATGACCCTCTAAATTTCAGAAGTATCTGTGGTGATATGGTCCTTTTTCATCTCCAATTTTATTTATTTGGACATTCTCTTTCTTTTGGTAAGTTTGGTTAAGCGGTTTATAAATCTTTTTTATCATTTAAAAGAACCAATTTCTCTGTTTTCATTGATCTTTTGTATTCCCCTTTTCTAATCTCAACTTATGATTAATGTTGGCTCTGATGTTAATTATTTCCGGTCCTGTCTTCCCGTCTCACTTTGGAATTAATTTTTTCTTCTTTCTCTAGAGCCTTGAGTATAACATGAGATTATTATATTTTGGGATTTTTTTTATTTATTTATTTAAGATAGATATAGGAACTCTGTTGCTATAACATTTCCTTTTAGAAGACTGCCTTCCTAAGTTCTGTCCCAGAGATTTTGATATGTTGGTATCTGTATTCTCACTTTTTTTTCCAGATATATTCTCTTTAAATTTTCCCCTGGAAAACTGAAAATCCTCATGTCACAAAAGATGAAATTAAATCTCTTTCTTTCACCCATGCACAAAACTTAACTCAAAGTGGATCAAGGAACCTAGGAAATTATGAACCAGAGACCTTGCATCTAACAGAAGAAAAGTATGTAAAATCCAAATCTCCATCATGTTCGATTAGGCCCCAACTTCCTCAATAAGACACCTATAGCACAAGAATTAAAAACAAGAATCAATCGATATGGGGTAGATTCAAACTAAAAAGCTTTCTTCTCAGCAAAAGAAACAATCAGTAAGGTGAATAGAGACCTAATAATTGGGAACAAATCTTTACCCACAAGCACATCAACATGAAACACCTAACTCTCAAGGATTTTAAAAGCTCTCAAAAGCTTAACACCAAAAAAAAACAAATGAACCCAATTAATTAAATGGGCGTCGGAAACTAAACCAACCCCTTCTCAGAGATGATATAGAAAAAAATCAATAAATATATGAAAAAAATGTTCAACAACCTCTAGCAAATCAGAGAAATGCAAATCAAAACACCTCAGCTTTCAACTTACTCCAGTCAAATGGCAGCTACAAAAATAAATAAATAAATAAATAAATAAGATAAATAAAATAATAAATTCAAGCTAGTGAGGATGTGGGGAAAAGGCACATTCTTACATACTGGTGGAACGCAAATTGAGAAGCCAATCTTGGAAAGTAGTATGGAGATTTCAATAGAAAACTTTTGGTATGGAATTTTCTGAAGGAGCCAAATCAAGGGAGATAGCTAAAGATTGCGGTTAGCTGAGAGCCATAAAAGATGTTCTAGTTTCCACCTGATATTAATACATTATTCAAAGAATCTTTGTATGCCCCGTGAACACTGTGTGACCGCACCTGTAAGCTCAAGCTGTAAGCACTTGTCTCCTTGTTAAAGCTATATGTATATAACTGGGTGAGGTGGTTAGAGTGTGTGGGAAGAAGAAGAAGGTGGTGGTTGGAGTTAGAGCGTTTGGAGTGATTGCTGGAGCCAGAGAGAGAAGAAGAATAAAAGACCTTTTTTTCATTTTCATCCTGCCGTCTGAATTTTCCTGTGGCGTTCGTCGTTGGCTCCAGGCAAGCTTGTCGCTTCAGGCAGCAACAGGTGAGTAGATGTGGGGGAAAAGGCACACTCAGACATTGCTGGTAGGACTGCAAACTTGGTGCAACCAATCTGGAAAGCAGTATGGAGATTCCTTGGGAAAACTGGGAATAGAAACCACCATTTGATCCAGCTATCCCCACTCCTTGGTCTATACCCCGAAAGGACTTAAAAACAGCATACTACAGTGACGCAGCTACATCAGTGTTTATAGCAGCGCAATTCATAGTAGCTAAACTGTGGAATAGCAACCTAGATGCCCTTCAGTAAATAATGGATAGGGGAAACTGTGGTTATAATATACACAATGGAATATTACTCCGCATTAAAAGAGATAATAAAATCAGAGCATTTTTGCAGGTAAATGGATGGAGTTGGAGAATATCATGCTAAGTGGAAGTAAGCCAATCCCAAAAAAAAAAAGCCAGAAGGTAGAATGATCTCTTTGATAAGGAAGAATCCTAACTTATAAGTCAAGAGTGGGGATGAGAGGAATGAAAGAACTTCAAATATACACAAAGAGTAATGAAAGACAAAAATTTTGTAATACTTCTTTATATAAAACCAGTAACTTGAAAAAAATTTTCCCCTGATTTTCTTCCCACATTCAGCCTCAATCTTCAACAAGTTATTATTTTAATTTCATCTAGGTGTTAAAATGGTTTCTCCTTTTCATCTCGATCATATTATTTCTAATTTCCAACCATTTTGATCTGATAAAGTGCATGGAATCATTGTTACTTTTTTATGAATTCCTAACATTTGCCTTTGTTCCTAAGATCAGACTATTTAGAGAATGATTCATTCCACAGTGAGAAGTGAATTCAGTTGTTGATGGTGAAATATTCTATGATGTCTGTTATGTATATTTGGGTAATAGTAAGCTTTTAGGGTCTGAAGTGTCTTTACTTCATTTATATCTGAACTCATCTCTTATGGTGAGAAAGGTATATCGAGGATCACCAATTCATTATTATATAGAATTCTATTTGATTCTTATTGAGAAGGAATATACACGTCTGTGTGTGTTGTGAGTGTGTGTGTGTGTGTGTGGTGTGTGTGTGTATCCCCTGTGGACTTATAATGTCCCTGTAGGTTTCCAGTATCTCGCCTTTAAGAGGGAGATTCAATATTAACCAAGCATTAAAAAAAAAGGCACCAAATGCAAACAATATACAGCTTAGCTCCTATTAAGATGCCTACAAGTTTTGTTGCAATACAACAGAAAGGATGTGTTCAATTATTGTCACACCCACACCGCCACAACCCACACACACACACACACACACATATATATAAATATATCTCATTAATATAGGGGCATAAATAATTAAAATTATTGTATCTTGTTGTTGAATGATACCTTAACCACTATGAAGTGAATTTCCTTGTCTCTTCTGGTTAATTTTTATTTGAAATCTACTTTGTCTGATATGAGAGTGGCCTAACCATGATTTTTATTTGCTTCTACTTGCATGATATTTTTTCTATCCTTCACCTTCAGTCTGTGGATTTCTTGTGTGTAAGGTGAGTCTCTTGCAAACAACATATTGTTGGGTATTGATTTTAGTCCAACTTACCAATCTAATTCTTTTTTAATTGAAGAGTTTAGATCACTTACATTCAATGTTATTATAAAAAATATTATAGAAATATGACATTTCCAGCCATTTTGATTAGTTCTAATTATTAATTCAGACATGAATTCACCTTAATTGAATATTCCATAGTGCACTTCATCCCTATTGTTGGTTTTTCATTTATTTTATGAAATATTTTCATTGAGTGGTTCATAGTGTAGAGGCTTAGTGCTTATAAATTCATTTAGTTTCTGGAGATGTGGATGGTTTTCATTGCATCTTCAATTCTGAATGATATTTTTTCTGGAGTATAGTAATCTAGGTTGGTGTCCATGTTTTTTGAAACATTGGTACATGTTATTACAAGCCCTTCTGGTTCTTAGGGGATCTGGGTTGAGAAATAAATCAAAATCCAAATTGGTTTTCTTCCTAAATGTGACCAGCTGTTGTGTGCTCATGTAGGTTTGAAAATTTTATACTTATTTTGTCTTCTAAGTGATCTAGTCTGTTGGTTATACTTTCCATTGTGTTTTTAATTTGGTTAATTGATTACTTTATTTCTGTTTTTCTGCTGATTTCTTTTTCATAATCTCAATTGCTTTATTGAAGGTGATCTTTCATCCTCACTCTTGTAATTCATCTTTATGTTGCAGATCAATTTTAACTATGTACATTCTGAACTCCTCTGGACATTTATTCTACAGTGTTGTCACATGGATTCTGTTGTTAGAACATCTTAGTTTGTTTGGGTGCTTGTTCCCTTGTTTTTTTCATGTCGTTTGTGTGTTTTCCCTATCTAGTAGTATGGATCTGAGGTATTTCAATTTTAAAACCCTGTACACTTATAGTGTCCCTGCAGGCTTCCAGTATCTCACCTTTTAAGGAGAAGATCAATTATTAACAGCACCAAATGCAAACAATATACGGCCTTAAAACAAATAGCTTCTAGTTAAGATGCCTACAATTTTGTTGCAATTTAAACAGAAACGATGTGTTCAATTATTGTCTGCAATATAAACAGTTTGCAAAATGGTTTACAAGTTTCTAAAGGATTAGACAAAGATGTGAACAGGAGTAAAAGATGTGGTAAAAGATTGGTTTTTAAGGTGTTTAGGAGGGGAAAAGATAGAAACATGAGATCAAAGGGGAAGAGTGAAAGAAGAATCAATAGAAGTTGGCTCTTAGCAGAAGAAAAGAAAGAAAGAGAATCTATAAGGGAAACAGATAAGTTTTAGAGGAAAAAAAAATATATATATAATACACTACATATATATAATTACATATACAATGTAAAATAAGAAAAAGGAAACAAATTTAAAAATACACAAACAAAACTGTAATATACTGTCCAGACATCCCAGTCCTCAATAGCTTGATGCATGAAAAGTACTTGATTTCAAAAATGGAGGGGATGTGAGAGTGGCAAAAGAAAAAGAAAAGAAAAAAGAAAAATGAAAAAAAATCTCAAAGTAAAAATTGAACAATTATTTAATAGTTGGAGTTTCAAAGAACTTCTCTGCTGCCCTTCTAAGCTGATAGAGGTGGGGTTGTCTGGAGTTTGTTGGTATCATCCACCACCCTCCAGGATGGTGAGGGGTTTCTAGGGATAGTAGGGTGTATCGCTTAGTGGGTGGAACTCCTGGAAGTGGCATATAAGAATTGCCTGTCCCCAATTGGAAATACTTGCATGTCCAGGAATCTCCTTTAAGTTTTCACTTGTGTGGATGTAATAGAAGCCTGATTCTTATGTCCTTAGGTCACTGCCCCCTACAATTCCTGGTCTCTGATACAGTCCTCTGAACTGGATCTCTCACATACTCCTTTTCCCTTTGGAACCTCAAAGTCCAGGAACCTCTCTCTCTAGTGTGTCCTGAGCGATGGGGGCACTGGGCACCTGTAGTGGAGAGCTGTTCTTTTATGGGCAGTATCAGGACCAGGCAACTCAGAGCTGTAGCCATGGCCACAAAGCTGGGGAGCAATGTGCAGGGTGTTGGTGGCTAGGAGAGGATGGGAGACTAGAGACTTGGCGGAGGTGGAGGACCCTGTTGATTTGCTTGAACAGGTGGGACCTAGGTGAGTAGATGCATGCCAGATTAAAGGAGGGAATTGGGAATCTGGTTGGTGTTGGGTCATAGACGAGTGCTTGGCCGAGAAGCGTGCCCTGTGGAATCCAGTGGGTTGCCGGACGGTGACTGGATTCTTGGGTGATTTAAGAGCAAGTATGCCCTCAGGTTTCAACCTTCTTCTACCCTACTGACCCCTCCAATAAGCCAGCCCCATCCTTCCACATGTATGGCTCTCTCCAGATCTGCAGCAAGATGGTAGGCTATTAAGCACACCTACTGGAAGACCAGGGAGGTGTAAATCAAGCCTGCAGGCCACCTTGTGATGGTCTTCCAGGCCCTGGCATGGTGTCCCTAGATGGAAGCGAGCATAGGCAAAACCTGTAGGCGTTTCCCCCTTGAATGTTGGGCTTCCAGGAACCTGGACAGTGTCCCCAATATGGAGTCTCAAGATGGTGAAGGCATTGGAAGACGTTTCCCAAGGAAGGTGGCAGAGTTGCCCCAAGATGGAGTTGGCTGTATTTGGAGCTGGGCCGTGACAGGGGTCGGGTACAGTGATGGTGGGCAGTGCATTATAGAGATACCGTGCTGTGGCAGGCAGTGCTGCAGCTGAAGGCTTCCTCCAGGCCCTGTCCAGTTTCCCATAGGCTTCCAAGACAAGATGCAGAAGCAAGATGGGAGTCTGCCATAGCTGGGAGATGACACAGCCAAGGCCAGGTCACTCAGATTGATTGGTGTGGGAGCCACATTTTTGTATATGGAAAGCCCACAGCATGGAAGTCTGCACAGCTCAGCAAGGTCTGTCTCTATTCGTATTCAGCAAATTGGGTTTTCATTATAATGTGTCTTGTGAGGAAGATGTATTTAGATTTCTTTGATATATTGAAGTTCTAATTATCTTATATTTGAATTTTTCATTTTTATTTCAAGTAACTAATATTTGCAAAATTTTCTAATATTGTTTATTTTGGAAACAGATTCCGTATTTTTTTAAATTTGTATTTTGGAGGCCTTCATCTACCCCAATGATAGATTTGGACTCTTGATATTATCCCAGATTTATTGAATATTATAGGTCATAGACATCTTTTTCTTATGGTTCAACTAGTCAACTTTATTTTCAAGATATATATAATGTCATTAAGGCCCGAATAAGAATCTGATCATGCAATTGGCATAATCTAATTGGTGAGATTTTTCAATTGAATTTATGGTTTATTTGAGTTTTGCATTTCCCATAATTTTTCTGTTTTGTTTTTATTTTTTCCAAATCTTAAATGAACATTATTGAAATTGACCTTTCACTTTCTGTATATTTCTAATTTCACTACTTACAATTTCTTTTAAGTTCAAAAAATATTTATTAAGTGTGAACTCCTAAATTCTTCCTAATTCTCTGACATTTCCTCTACCCGTTTATGTTGAATTTAGTCAGTTTGTTGAATTGTTATGGGATGTTAGTGGTGTTTTCTCTTGCATTTTTTCACATTTTGCTTTTTATTGTCTAACCCCATCTAATGTTAGGAACCGATATCACTTATAAGTTATATCAGCAAAGGCTACTTCATAAGTTTCTTTCCGACCCCTTATGAGTTCTGGATTAGCCAAATATCCAGGTATGGATTACTTTAACCTCAATGTATGTATGGCTTTTTTTCCCAGTATTAAGTACCTGACTTTGAGAGAAGCCATTGAATCCTATTTAATACAATTATATTAGAGCCAAGACCAGCCTTCACACCTATTCCAATCTCTTAGAAAAGGGAAAAACTTGTTTGATATTGCTCGCTCACAGTTTTTTCCTCTGATCCAGATCAAACTTTTCAGGAATTTATTATTGTCCTGATTTCCAGGATGTTCATGTATTTTTCCTAGAGGTTTTCCAGCACCTGCACAGGCACAGCAAAACTCCAACTGGGCCTCCTGAGTATAAGGAAAGAGAAACTAAAAATGTATTCCAATAATCCAGAAACGTTTTTCTATGTTTGGAAATTTTGAGTTTCTTGATGGCTATATATTTTTCTGCTGCCTATACTTCTTCCAACAACTTACACACAATTTAAAAAATATTTGGTAACTTGGATGGTAATTAATCCTTCACCTCTCACTGTATTGGTTGGTGTGTGTTAGTTTTGTTTTCTTTTTTTTTTTTTTTCTTTTCCCTATTGGTTTTTGCATTAGTAATGTTTTCTTTCCCTAGACCCTAATTCTGTAAAGTCTGTGATCACTGTATTATGAAGTAGTCCCAAGCTCTCTGTTTCATATTCGCTTAATAATATCAGCTATCAATTAGTCATGCGCATTACAGGAAAGAAATGGCCTTTCAAAAACCTATAGACTTGAACACAATTATTGAAAGACTATGTGTGCATATTTAAACTACTTATTTTTTCAACTATTTCCCTATTCCGGAGGCCTAGCCAAACCATAATTAAGAATAATTATGGAGACGCTGTGGGTCACTCGTCATACCCCAGGAATATCCTATTTATGTATTGAGCTATCCCTTTTGTATGTCGCTAGACTATTCCTATAATATTAATCCCACTGAAATATTAATTAATTGTTACTTAATTGGAAACAATACCCTATGGATTTATTCCTTATTCCAAAAATGAAAGCAAGAATCTAAATCCATGTCAAGTAATACCCATAAACGCCTACATTTGGATATCAGGGAAATGCGAACATGGGAACATAACTTCTCCCACCACTCAGAAAGTAATTCCTATGAATCATTCCATACATATTGAGCTATGGTTCTCAAGTTATTTCTCACATAATTTCTCTTCTCTAATTTTTGCAAGGCTATTGATTAATTTTCAAATATCTGACAAAATGAATTTAAACATTTTTGCTTGAGAATTTTTCTATAGCACAGTTTATTTAAATGAACTTCCTCATATCTAGAATTTTGAAATATGTTGACCTCCTCAGAGCTGAATTTTCAAAAGTGTTTATGATTAAAGGGAATGATAAGGAGAACTTTTAAAAACCATCATCCATTTAATTGAAAAAACATTATTGAAACATAAGCAATTTAAACAACTATGCGAAAAAGACTTGTGAATGGTGATGACTCGAATTTCCATTCCAAATAGTATTAATAATAAGAAGACAGTTATCATTTATATGGGATGCTAAATGTAGATTAGCTTTGGCCTCAACACAATGTTAATTCTCCTTCTCCACAAAAGTATATTCAAAAGATTTTGACATACCTGACCAGGTCCCATTGAACATGAGAAGGAACATCTAATATCCACAGTATTATGCCTCATTAGGTCATAATGAGGCAAAAGTTGAAGTCCCACAATGGTAAAAAATAATTTATATGAAAGTCTCTTTGGAATTGCTATTTCAGTCAAGAATATCAAATGTAGTCTTTTCCAAAAATAACAAGAAAAAATTAGATTCCCGCTTGAACTTACTCATCAGAGAGATTGAAAAAAAGGCAGCATATCTGGTAGGTCCTCAAAGTTTTGTAAAAACAAATCACCAACATAGATATAATTTCCAGGCCTGCAGTTTGGTCCCTTAGATAAAATAATATAGAAATACCTTGACATCTTTTAGAAAAATCCTTTCTGCATAGAGGGATGCAACCAATTCCTGTTATTTGGGTCAAACAAATCTATCAGACCCCTAAAATGCTAGAGTGAGCTCAAAGGTGGGAAAAGATGGAAAGGAAGGAGCACAAGAAAAAATCCTAGTGAGTACTCACAATGCCCAGAAATGAAGGCCATGCCATTTGTAGCATAGAATTATACCACTTGTTTTAAAAATAGTAGATCCATTTTTTCTTACAGCCCTTAGAAGAGAATTGAATGCTTACCCACATGGTGCCACTTTGCCCCCATGTATTATAATTTCCATGTGGAGTTTGCAACCCTGCTAACACCCAATGCTGTTATAAAGTAGGACAACCACTGTCAATCATTAAATTGAAAATGGTGTGCATTCTGAAGCCAAATCACGAAGAACCAGAAGGCAAAAAAAAGCTTTGCATGTGCATATGAGCAAGTAAGCAAGGGCCTCAGATGGCCAAAAACCGGATCGTGTAATTAAGAGCTGAGGGAGGATGAAACATCCCGACAGCTTGATTTATAACAGAGTTTGGATTGGTATGTGAGGATCAGAGAAAGGCTGAATATTCTCCTGCATGATTATTACCCAAACAACAGCTTTGAAAAGACAGCAAAAAAGTCAATTCTTCATCATATAGGTATAGACTGCAAAGGATTGCATCATGTCCAAAAACTTTGTGTGGAAGAAAATCCTCCAGCATCGCAAATGTAGATAGAATACCACAGCCATTAAACCAGTTTTCCTGTAGGCAGAAAAGAACTGCAAGATTGGAAGACATGAAGGTCTGGTGCAGAGGCATGTGGGATGCCTATGTGAGCATTGGCAATGACATGTACAAAATGTTTGATATCTTAATTGAACAATGAAAATAAGTTCTCACAGTTTTTTCTTTTAGTATGTCAAGACCACCTTGGCCATCGTAATTATTTAAATTTTTCCAAAAATTTTTACTATTCACATTGTAAAATGTTATGGAACAGTTTATTAATAATATTTCCGATCACCTTTGCTTATGCAATCTATATTTATGAGATTTTTATTTGGCTCGCAAAACACAAAAAGTAAATGTAAACTTGGGTAGGATCTGTTAAGTGATGATTGCTTTCAATGTTTATTTTTTAAAGTAACCTTCAACGCATTTGTGAAGATATAATATTTTATTTATTTTTTTTTTCTGATTTATACTATTGTTAAGCATGTTTAAAAAAAATTACTTTACCTTTGATGTTGTTAAATCATAAAAAGAATGAGATGATCAGACCAAACCTTTCTTAGAGAACCAAGATGGTTTTAAATAATTCTCCAAGAGTGAAGATTGAAACAGACCATTATTATTTCCTGTGCTATCTGCCTTCTGCTGGGCTTGATTGTCCTTTTTTTTTTTTTTTTTTTTCCTGGTTAAGCTCTCAAGGTGGACTTTCAAACAATCCCTAGCCCTTTAGGTACAAAGCTCCAATCAACCAGTGCGTTTCCCAAATTCAAAGTGCTAATAGTTGAGGTCCTAAGGCAAAGACACCTCCTGGAAGATCTGAGTGGGGAAATGGCTTAGATCTAGGTAATACTCCGATGATGTAATTCAATTTTCCTCAGTTCTCAGATGGGATTTTATTTTTTCCTTTTTTTTATTCAATTTGGTTATACATCGTATTGCAGAGTACATTTTATTTCATGTTACATATAAACGAAAGCACAATTTTTCAAGTTGCTGGTTTAATATTAAAGTATTTTTACAACAATTGTGTCTTCATACATGTCTTTAGGGTAATCATGGATAACTCAGTCTGCCATTATTCCTATCTCTCCCTTGTCCCCTCTCCTCCCTCCCCCCTTTGTTCTATTTAAAGCTCTTTCATTCCTTTCATTTCCTCTCTCTTCGCCTTTTTTTTTTTTATAAGTTAGTCTCTTCATATCAAAGAGATCATTCAACCTGTTGGTTTTTGGGGATTGCTAACATCACTTAGCATTATTTTTCTCCAACTCCATTCCATTTACCTGCAAAATTCCATGATTTTTATTCTCTTTTAGTGTTGAGTATGTTCCATTGAGTACATATACCCAAAGTTTCCCCTATCCATTCATCTGCTTGATGGCAAACAGGGTTGGTTTCCACACAATCTAGCTATTGTGAATTGTGCTGCTATAAACATTGATGTGGCTGTGTCCCTGTAGTAAGCTGTTTTTTTAAGTCCTTTGGGAAATAGGCCAAGGAGTGGGATAGCTGGTCAAATGGCGGTTCCATTACCAAGTTTTCCTAGGAAATCTCCATACTACTTTGTAGATTGGCTTTCACCCAATTTGCAGTTCCACCAGCAATGTAAGAGTGTGCCTTTTTCCCCCCACATCCTCGCCAGCATTTATAAGTTTTTTTTTTTTTTTTTTTTTTTTTTTGATAGCTGCTGCCATATCTGACTGGAGTAAGATGAAATCTTAGAGTTGTTTTTGATTTGCATTTCTCTAATCGCTAAGATGTTGAACATTTTTTCATAGATTTGTTGATTGTATATTATCATCTGAGAAGTGTCTGTTAGTTCCTTGGCCCATTTATTGATTGGGTTATTTGTTTTTTTGTTGTTTAAGGCTTTTAAGAGCTTTATAAACCCTTGAGGTTAATGTTTCTATCTGATGTGCTTGTGGTAAGATTTGTTCCCAATAAGTAAGTTCACTATTCACCTTACTGATTGTTTCTTTTGCCTGAGAAGAAGCTTTAGTTGAATCCCATCCCATTTATGATTCTATGTTTTGAGTTTTGTGCATATAGTGTGGTGTTATTGAGGAAGTTGTGAGCCTAAACCAACTTGATGGAGATGTGGGCCCTACTTTTTCTCCTATAGGTGTCAAGGTCTCTGGTTAATTCATAATTCCTAGATCCACTTTGAGTTTAAGTTTGTGCATGGTGAGAGGAAAGAGATTTAATTTCATTTTAATTACATGAGGGTTTTTCCAGTTTTTTTCCAACACCATCTTGTTGAAGAGGCTGTCTTCTATCCATGAACATTTTTGGACCTTTATCAAAGATAAGATAACTGACGGTGTGAGGTGGTTCCGTCCTCTCAGTCTTCTATTCTGTACCATCTAGTCCAACTGGTCGTATTTTGATGGCCAATACTATGCTGCTTTTGGTTAATTAATGCATTGTAGGTACGATTTAAGGTCTGGAATAGTAATGCCACCTAGCTTTCAATTATCCTTGCTAAGAAATTGCTTTGGCTATTCCTGGGTCTCTTATTTTTCCAAAGGAATGTCCCCGATTATTGCTTTTACCATTTCTATGAGGAATGGACAATTGGGATTTTGATTGATAATGACATTGAATCTGTATATTGCTTTTAGGGAAAATGGTCCATTTGGAAAATATTAGTTCACCCTATCACATGAACTAGATAGATCTTTCTATCTTCTAAAGATCGTTCATTAATTTCACTCTTTAGTGTGGTGTAGTTTTTCCATTGAAGAAGATTTTCAACTATCTTGTTGTTAAGTTGAATCCGAAATATTTGAGTTTTTTTTAGAGGCTATAGTAAAAAGGGGTGGATTTTCCTAGTTTCACTTTCTGTGGATTTGTCGCTGATTGTACAGAAAAATGCCGATTGACTTACGGGTATTTGATTTTAATAATCCAGCAACATTGCTGAATTCCTTTAATTTAGATTTAGAAGATTTCTGGTGGAATTTTTTGGATCTTTTTATGTATAGAATCATATTGTCTGCATAATAATGATAATTTGATTTCCTCTTTACCTATCTGTATTCCATTAATTTCTTCACATCTGTCTAAATGCACTGGCAAGGGCCCCCCCTATTTTTTTTTACCCAGAACTATGTTAAATATGAGTGGAACATAGAGGGCGATCCCTAGTCTTGTGGTTCCAGTGATTTGTAGGGAATGCGTTCAATGTTTCCTCCATTTAGGATGATGTTGGTCTGGGGCTTAGCCATAGTATGGCCTTTTATCGATTTTTAGAGTATTGTTCCTGTTATCCCTATTTTTTTCTACTCTACCATTTTGAACATGAAGGGATTGTTTTATTTTGTCAAATGCTTTTCCTCTGCATCTATTGTAGATGATCATATGATTTTTATCTATGAGCCTGTTGAAGTGATTGAATTACATTTATTGATTATCTTATATTGAAACCAAACTTGCATCCCAGGAATAAAGCCCCCTTGAATCATGACGCACTATCTTCTTAATGTGGTGTTTTGTATTCAATTTGCCAGGATTTTATTGAGACTTTATGCATCCTATATTCATTAGAGATATTGGTCTGACGTGATTCTTTCTTTGAATTTGTCTCTGTCCCTAATTTTGGAAACAGGTGATATTTGAGCCTCATTAGAATGAATCTGTGAAGTGTGTGCCCTCATATTTTCTACTTCATTAAATAGATTGAGAAGTAATGGTGTTAGTTATATCTTTAAAGGGTTTTGTGTAGAACTCATCTATGTATCCCTCTGGTCCCATGGGCTTTTCTTGGATTGGAACGTTTTTTAATGGCATCATCTAATTACTATGCTTGGAAAATTGAACCAATATAAATAGTGAATACATCCTTGATTTAGATGGGCATAACCAATGTCCTCTAGAAAAAATGTTGCTCGCACATTCAATTATTATGTTCTATTTAAATTAGAGTTATAAGATTTTCAAGATATTTTTCAAATTATCTTTCTGTAATTTCCTGTAGTGTCTGTCGTGATAGTTTCCTTTTTTCATCATAGATAATGGAAATTTCTGTTTTCTCCTCCTTTTTTAAGCATAGCAGAAGGTCTATTAAAATTTTTATTTATTTTTTCAAAGAACCAACATTTTTGTTCTGTCAATATTATCAAATGTTTTTAGTTAATTTTTAATTTCATTTATTTTCAGCTCAGATTATAATTATATCCTGTCTTCTACTTCTTTTGTGGCTGATTTGTTCTTCATTTATCTATGGCATTTGGGGGAATGAAATTGTTAGTTCAAATTAATTTGTTTGGACCCTTTTTCTTTGTTTTGAAGGACATGAAGTTCCATGCAATGAACTTTCCTCTTAGTCCTTGCCTTCAGGGTGTCCCCAGAAGATCTTCGGTATGTTGGTAACGTTTTTTCCTCATTTACCTCTCAATAATTTCTTATTCTCCTTCTTGATGTCTTCTGCCACCCATATGATTATATCAAAAGCATCTTATTTAGTCCTGTAGGTGTTAGTGTAAGCATTTCTTTTCCTTTTTTATTAATGAATTTTTAATATTCATATCCCATTATGGATCTGATAGAAAGCAGGGTAGTATCCCCTACCTTTTTTTATATTTGCTAAGTAGTTAGCATTATAGCGTAATAAATGGTCTAAATTTTGCGAGAAGGATCCCTGGTGCAGCTGAGGAAGAAAGTGTAATTGCTCATGGATGGGTTCCTATACTGGTATATATGTCAGATAAGTCTAAGTTATTAATTGTATTATTGAGTTCTATGGTTTCTTTGTTTATTAATCTTATGTTTTAGAAAGATCTATCCAGTGTGAAAAGAGGCTGTTAAAATCACCTAAATTATTGTGTTGTG
>JAKELJ010000679.1:0-18000 GCA_025594165.1 Tamias sibiricus
CCATTTAAGAATTAAACTCACAGGCGTTTTCAGGCATTTTCGCCTAATCAGGGTAAACATCCAATAGACTGTAAACAAAACACCCTTGATGGTGGGATGACCAAACTTGGGAGCCTTGAGGGGCACATGAGAGAATCATTTTTTCAGAGTTTCATTGAAATACACAAAGAAACCTAGTGCCCAGAAGCTAAAAACATGGAATAATTTCCAGTTCGCTAAAACGCTTTTCTGTGAGTTTGAAACTCTTTTGTTACCTAGTGATTCAGCTTTGAGATACTTGAACCAGGACAGAAGCACAGTGTGCTCTTGTGATCTGAAGTGCTTTTCTGCATTTTCCAAAGTCTAGCATTAACCATTGAGGAATTAAACTACAGGCGTTTTCAGTGAAATTCGCCTAATCAGGGTAAACATCCTATAGGTTCTAAACAAAGAACCCGTGATGGTGGATTGACCAAATTTGGGGAGCCATGGGGGCACAGGAGAGAGAATCATTTTGTCAGAGTTTCATTGAAATACACAAGGAAACCTAGTACCCAGAAGCTAAGAAACATGGAAATATTTCCCGTTGGCTAAAATGCTTTTCTGTGAGTTTGAAACTCTTTTCCTACCTAGTAATTCAGCTTTGAGATACTTGAACCAGGACAAAAGCACAGTGTGCTCTTGTGATCTGAAGTGCTTTTCTGCATTTTCAAAGTCTAGCATTAACCATTGAGGAATTAAACTACAGGCGTTTTCAGTGAAATTCGCCTAATCAGGGTTAACATCCAATAGGCTCTAAAGAAAAAACCCGTGATGGTGGATTGACCACATTTGGGGAGCCATGAGGGGCACAAGAGAGAATCATTTTGTCAGAGATTCATTGAAATACACAAAGAAACCTAGTACCCACAAGCTAAGAAACATGGAATTATTTCCAGTTGGCTAAAACGCTTTTCTGTGAGTTTGAAACTCTTTTGCTACCTAGTGATTCAGCTTTGAGATACTTGAACCAGGAGAGAAGCACAGTGTGCTCTTGTGAACTAAAGTGTTGTTCTGCGTTTTTAAAGTTCTAGCATTAACCATTTAAGAATTAAACTCACAGGCGTTTTTTAGGCATTTTCGCCTAATCAGGGTAAACATCCAATAGACTGTAAACATAACACCCTTGAGGGTGGGATGACCAAACTTGGGGAGCCTTGAGGGGCACATGAGAGAATCATTTTGTCAGAGTTTCATTGAAATACACACAGAAACCTAGTGCCCAGAAGCTAAGAAACATGGAATTATTTCCAGTTGGCTAAAACGCTTTCTGTGAGTTTGAAACTCTTTTTTTACCAAGTGATTCAGCTTTGAGATACTTGAACCAGGACAGAAGCACAGTGTGCTCTTGTGATCTGAAGTGCTTTTCTGCATTTTCAAAGTTCTAGCATTAACCATTGAGGAATTAAACTACAAGCGTTTTCAGTGAAATTCGCCTAATCAGGGTAAACATCCAATAGGCTCTAAACAAAAAACCCGTGATGGTGGATTGACCAAATTTGGGGAGCCATGAGGGGTACAAGAGAGAATCATTTTGTCAGAGTTTCATTGAAATACACAAAGAAACCTAGTACCCACAAGCTAAGAAACATGGAATTATTTCCAGTTGGCTAAAACGCTTTTCTGTGAGTTTGAAACTCTTTTGCTACCTAGTGATTCAGCTTTGAGATACTTGAACCAGGAGAGAAGCACAGTGTGCTCTTGTGAACTAAAGTGTTGTTCTGCGTTTTTAAAGTTCTAGCATTAACCATTTAAGAATTAAACTCACAGGCGTTTTCAGGCATTTTCGCCTAATCAGGGTAAACATCCAATAGACTGTAAACAAAACACCCTTGATGGTGGGATGACCAAACTTGGGGAGCCTTGAGGGGCACATGAGAGAATCATTTTTTCAGAGTTTCATTGAAATACACAAAGAAACATAGTGCCCAGAAGCTAAAAACATGGAATAATTTCCAGTTCGCTAAAACGCTTTTCTGTGAGTTTGAAACTCTTTTGTTACCTAGTGATTCAGCTTTGAGATACTTGAACCAGGACAGAAGCACAGTGTGCTCTTGTGATCTGAAGTGCTTTTCTGCATTTCCAAAGTTCTAGCATTAACCATTGAGGAATTAAACTACAGGCGTTTTCAGTGAAATTCGCCTAATCAGGGTAAGCATCCTATAGGCTCTAAACAAAGAACCCGTGATGGTGGATTGACCAAATTTGGGGAGCCATGGTGGGCACAGGAGAGAATCATTTTGTCAGAGTTTCATTGAAATACACAAGGAAACCTAGTACCCAGAAGCTAAGAAACATTGAAATATTTCCCGTTGGCTAAAACGCTTTTCTGTGAGTTTAAAACTCTTTTGCTACCTAGTAATTCAGCTTTGAGATACTTGAACCAGGACAGAAGCACAGTGTGCTCTTGTGATCTGAAGTGCTTTTCTGCATTTTCAAAGGTCTAGCATTAACCATTGAGGAATTAAACTACAAGCGTTTTCAGTGAAATTCGCCTAATCAGGGTAAACATCCAATAGGCTCTAAACAAAAAACCCGTGATGGTGGATTGACCACATTTGGGGAGCCATGAGGGGCACAGGAGAGAATCATTTTGTCAGAGTTTCATTGAAATACACAAGGAAACCTAGTACCCAGAAGCTAAGAAACATGGAATTATTTACAGTTGGCTAAAACGCTTTTCTGTGAGTTTGAATCTCTTTTGTTACCTAGTGATTCAGCTTTGAGATACTTGAACCAGGACAGAAGCACAGTGTGCTCTTGTAAACTAAAGTGTTGTTCTGCGTTTTTAAAGTTCTAGCATTAACCATTTAAGAATTAAATTCACAGGCGTTTTCAGGCATTTTCGCCTAATCAGGGTAAACATCCAATAGACTGTAAACAAAACACCCTTGATGGTGGGATGACCAAACTTGGGGAGCCTTGAGGGGCACATGAGAGAATCATTTTTGCAGAGTTTCATTGAAATACACAAAGAAACCTAGTGCCCAGAAGCTAAAAACTTGGAATAATTTCCAGTTCGCTAAAACGCTTTTCTGTGAGTTTGAAACTCTTATGTACCTAGTGATTCAGCTTTGAGATACTTGAACCAGGACAGAAGCACAGTGTGCTCTTGTGATCTGAAGTGCTTTTCTGCATTTCCAAAGTTCTAGCATTAAACCATTGAGGAATTAAACTACAGGTGTTTTCAGTGAAATTCGCCTAATCAGGGTAAGCATCCTATAGGCTCTAAACAAAGAACCCGTGATGGTGGATTGACCAAATTTGGGGAGCCATGGTGGGCACAGGAGAGAATCATTTTGTCAGAGTTTCATTGAAATACACAAGGAAACCTAGTACCCAGAAGCTAAGAAACATGGAATTATTTCCCGTTGGCTAAAACGCTTTTCTGTGAGTTTAAAACTCTTTTCCTACCTAGTAATTCAGCTTTGAGATACTTGAACAAGGACAGAAGCACAGTGTGCTCTTGTGATCTGAAGTGCTTTTCTGCATTTCCAAAGTTCTAGCATTAACCATTGAGGAATTAAACTACAGGCGTTTTCAGTGAAATTCGCCTAATCAGGGTAAACATCCTATAGGCTCTAAACAAAGAACCCGTGATGGTGGATTGACCAAATTTGGGGAGCCATGGTGGGCACAGGAGAGAATCATTTTGTCAGAGTTTCATTGAAATACACAAAGAAACCTAGTACCCAGAAGCTAAGAAACATGGAATTATTTCCCGTTGGCTAAAAACGCTTTTCTGTGAGTTTAAAACTCTTTTGCTACCTAGTAATTCAGCTTTGAGATACTTGAACAGGACAGAAGCACAGTGTGCTCTTGTGATCTGAAGTGCTTTTCTGCATTTTCAAAGGTCTAGCATTAACCATTGAGGAATTAAACTACAGGCGTTTTCAGTGAAATTCGCCTAATCAGGGTTAACATCCAATAGGCTCTAAAGAAAAAACCCGTGATGGTGGATTGACCACATTTGGGGAGCCATGAGGGGCACAAGAGAGAATCATTTTGTCAGAGATTCATTGAAATACACAAAGAAACCTAGTACCCACAAGCTAAGAAACATGGAATTATTTCCAGTTGGCTAAAACGCTTTTCTGTGAGTTTGAAACTCTTTTGCTACCTAGTGATTCAGCTTTGAGATACTTGAACCAGGAGAGAAGCACAGTGTGCTCTTGTGAACTAAAGTGTTGTTCTGCGTTTTTTTTAAAGTTCTAGCATTAACCCTTTAAGAATTAAACTCACAGGCGTTTTTAGGCATTTTCGCCTAATCAGGGTAAACATCCAATAGACTGTAAACATAACACCCTTGAGGGTCGGATGACCAAACTTGGGGAGCCTTGAGGGGCACATGAGAGAATCATTTTGTCAGAATTTCATTGAAATACACACAGAAACCTAGTGCCCAGAAGCTAAGAAACATGGAATTATTTCCAGTTGGCTAAAACGCTTTCTGTGAGTTTGAAACTATTTTTTTACCTAGTGATTCAGCTTTGAGATACTTGAACCAGGACAGAAGCACAGTGTGCTCTTGTGATCTTAAGTGCTTTTCTGCATTTTCAAAGTTCTAGCATTAACCATTGAGGAATTAAACTACAAGCGTTTTCAGTGAAATTCGCCTAATCAGGGTAAACATCCAATAGGCTCTAAACAAAAAACCCGTGATGGTGGATTGACCAAATTTGGGGAGCCATGAGGGGTACAAGAGAGAATCATTTTGTCAGAGTTTCATTGAAATACACAAAGAAACCTAGTACCCACAAGCTAAGAAACATGGAATTATTTCCAGTTGGCTAAAACGCTTTTCTGTGAGTTTGAAACTCTTTTGCTACCTAGTGATTCAGCTTTGAGATACTTGAACCAGGACAGAAGCACAGTGTGCTCTTGTGAACTAAAGTGTTGTTCTGCGTTTTTAAAGTTCTAGCATTAACCATTTAAGAATTAAACTCACAGGCGTTTTCAGGCATTTTCGCCTAATCAGGGTAAACATCCAATAGACTGTAAACAAAACACCCTTGATGGTGGGATGACCAAACTTGGGGAGCCTTGAGGGGCACATGAGAGAATCATTTTTTCAGAGTTTCATTGAAATACACAAAGAAACATAGTGCCCAGAAGCTAAAAACATGGAATAATTTCCAGTTCGCTAAAACGCTTTTCTGTGAGTTTGAAACTCTTTTGTTACCTAGTGATTCAGCTTTGAGATACTTGAACCAGGACAGAAGCACAGTGTGCTCTTGTGATCTGAAGTGCTTTTCTGCATTTCCAAAGTTCTAGCATTAACCATTGAGGAATTAAACTACAGGCGTTTTCAGTGAAATTCGCCTAATCAGGGTAAGCATCCTATAGGCTCTAAACAAAGAACCCGTGATGGTGGATTGACCAAATTTGGGGAGCCATGGTGGGCACAGGAGAGAATCATTTTGTCAGAGTTTCATTGAAATACACAAGGAAACCTAGTACCCAGAAGCTAAGAAACATTGAAATATTTCCCGTTGGCTAAAACGCTTTTCTGTGAGTTTAAAACTCTTTTCCTACCTAGTAATTCAGCTTTGAGATACTTGAACCAGGACAGAAGCACAGTGTGCTCTTGTGATCTGAAGTGCTTTTCTGCATTTTCAAAGGTCTAGCATTAACCATTGAGGAATTAAACTACAAGCGTTTTCAGTGAAATTCGCCTAATCAGGGTAAACATCCAATAGGCTCTAAACAAAAAACCCGTGATGGTGGATTGACCACATTTGGGGAGCCATGAGGGGCACAGGAGAGAATCATTTTGTCAGAGTTTCATTGAAATACACAAGGAAACCTAGTACCCAGAAGCTAAGAAACATGGAATTATTTACAGTTGGCTAAAACGCTTTTCTGTGAGTTTGAAACTCTTTTGTTACCTAGTGATTCAGCTTTGAGATACTTGAACCAGGACAGAAGCACAGTGTGCTCTTGTAAACTAAAGTGTTGTTCTGCGTTTTTAAAGTTCTAGCATTAACCATTTAAGAATTAAATTCTACAGGCGTTTTCAGGCATTTTCGCCTAATCAGGGTAAACATCCAATAGACTGTAAACAAAACACCCTTGATGGTGGGATGACCAAACTTGGGGAGCCTTGAGGGGCACATGAGAGAATCATTTTTGCAGAGTTTCATTGAAATACACAAAGAAACCTAGTGCCCAGAAGCTAAAAACTTGGAATAATTTCCAGTTCGCTAAAACGCTTTTCTGTGAGTTTGAAACTCTTATGTTACCTAGTGATTCAGCTTTGAGATACTTGAACCAGGACAGAAGCACAGTGTGCTCTTGTGATCTGAAGTGCTTTTCTGCATTTCCAAAGTTCTAGCATTAACCATTGAGGAATTAAACTACAGGTGTTTTCAGTGAAATTCGCCTAATCAGGGTAAGCATCCTATAGGCTCTAAACAAAGAACCCGTGATGGTGGATTGACCAAATTTGGGGAGCCATGGTGGGCACAGGAGAGAATCATTTTGTCAGAGTTTCATTGAAATACACAAGGAAACCTAGTACCCAGAAGCTAAGAAACATGGAATTATTTCCCGTTGGCTAAAACGCTTTTCTGTGAGTTTAAAACTCTTTTCCTACCTAGTAATTCAGCTTTGAGATACTTGAACAAGGACAGAAGCACAGTGTGCTCTTGTGATCTGAAGTGCTTTTCTGCATTTCCAAAGTTCTAGCATTAACCATTGAGGAATTAAACTACAGGCGTTTTCAGTGAAATTCGCCTAATCAGGGTAAAACATCCTATAGGCTCTAAACAAAGAACCCGTGATGGTGGATTGACCAAATTTGGGGAGCCATGGTGGGCACAGGAGAGAATCATTTTGTCAGAGTTTCATTGAAATACACAAAGGAAACCTAGTACCCAGAAGCTAAGAAACATGGAATTATTTCCCGTTGGCTAAAACGCTTTTCTGTGAGTTTAAAACTCTTTTGCTACCTAGTAATTCAGCTTTGAGATACTTGAACAAGGACAGAAGCACAGTGTGCTCTTGTGATCTGAAGTGCTTTTCTGCATTTTCAAAGGTCTAGCATTAACCATTGAGGAATTAAACTACAGGCGTTTTCAGTGAAATTCGCCTAATCAGGGTAAACATCCAATAGGCTCTAAACAAAAAACCCGTGATGGTGGATTGACCAAATTTGGGGAGCCATGAGGGGCAGAAGAGAGAATCATTTTGTCAGAGATTCATTGAAATACACAAAGAAACCTAGTACCCACAAGCTAAGAAACATGGAATTATTTCCAGTTGGCTAAAACGCTTTTCTGTGAGTTTGAAACTCTTTTGCTACCTAGTGATTCAGCTTTGAGATACTTGAACCAGGAGAGAAGCACAGTGTGCTCTTGTGAACTAAAGTGTTGTTCTGCATTTTTAAAGTTCTAGCATTAACCATTTAAGAATTAAACTCACAGGCGTTTTTAGGCATTTTCGCCTAATCAGGGTAAACATCCAATAGACTGTAAACATAACACCCTTGAGGGTCGGATGACCAAACTTGGGGAGCCTTGAGGGGCACATGAGAGAATCATTTTGTCAGAGTTTCATTGAAATAGACAAAGAAACCTAGTACCCACAAGCTAAGAAACATGGAATTATTTCCAGTTGGCTAAAACGCTTTTCTGTGAGTTTGAATCTCTTTTGTTACCTAGTGATTCAGCTTTGAGATACTTGAACCAGGACAGAAGCACAGTGTGCTCTTGTAAACTAAAGTGTTGTTCTGCGTTTTTAAAGTTCTAGCATTAACCATTTAAGAATTAAATTCACAGGCGTTTTCAGGCATTTTCGCCTAATCAGGGTAAACATCCAATAGACTGTAAACAAAACACCCTTGATGGTGGGATGACCAAACTTGGGGAGCCTTGAGGGGCACATGAGAGAATCATTTTTCAGAGTTTCATTGAAATACACAAAGAAACCTAGTGCCCAGAAGCTAAAAACATGGAATAATTTCCAGTTCGCTAAAACGCTTTTCTGTGAGTTTGAAACTCTTTTGTTACCTAGTGATTCAGCTTTGAGATACTTGAACCAGGACAGAAGCACAGTGTGCTCTTGTGATCTGAAGTGCTTTTCTGCATTTCCAAAGTTCTAGCATTAACCATTGAGGAATTAAACTACAGGCGTTTTCAGTGAAATTCGCCTAATCAGGGTAAACATCCAATAGGCTCTAAACAAAAAACCCGTGATGGTGGATTGACCAAATTTGGGGAGCCATGGTGGGCACAAGAGAAAATCATTTTGTCAGAGTTTCATTGAAATACACAAGAAAACCTAGTACCCACAAAGCTAAGAAACATGGAATTATTTCCAGTTGGCTAAAACGCTTTTCTGTGAGTTTGAAACTCTTTTGCTACCTAGTGATTCAGCTTTGAGATACTTGAACCAGGACAGAAGCACAGTGTGCTCTTGTGATCTGAAGTGCTTTTCTGCATTTTTTAAAGTTCTAGCATTAACCATTGAGGAATTAAACTACAGGCGTTTTCAGTGAAATTCGCCTAATCAGGGTAAACATCCAATAGGCTCTAAACAAAAACCCGTGATGGTGGATTGACCAAATTTGGGGAGCCATGGGGGCACAGGAGAGAATCATTTTGTCAGAGTTTCATTGAAATACACAAGGAAACCTAGTACCCAGAAGCTAAGAAACATGGAATTATTTCCAGTTGGCTAAAACGCTTTTCTGTGAGTTTGAAACTCTTTTGCTACCTAGTGATTCAGCTTTGAGATACTTGAACCAGGACAGAAGCACAGTGTGCTCTTGTGATCTGAAAGTGCTTTTCTGCATTTTCAAAGTTCTAGCATTAACCATTGAGAATTAAACTACAGGCGTTTTCAGTGAAATTCGCCTAATCAGGGTAAACATCCAATAGGCTGTAAACAAAAAACCCGTGATGGTGGATTGACCAATTTGGGGAGCCATGAGGGGCACAAGAGAGAATCATTTTGTCAGAGTTTCATTGAAATACACAAAGAAACCTAGTACCCACAAGCTAAGAAACATGGAATTATTTCCAGTTGGCTAAAACGCTTTTCTGTGAGTTTGAAACTCTTTTGCTACCTAGTGATTCAGCTTTGAGATACTTGAACCAGGACAGAAGCACAGTGTGCTCTTGTGAACTAAAGTGTTGTTCTGCGTTTTTAAAGTTCTAGCATTAACCATTTAAGAATTAAACTCACAGGCGTTTTCAGGCATTTTCGCCTAATCAGGGTAAACATCCAATAGACTGTAAACAAAACACCCTTGATGGTGGGATGACCAAACTTGGGGAGCCTTGAGGGGCACATGAGAGAATCATTTTGTCAGAGTTTCATTGAAATACACAAGAAACCTAGTACCCAGAAGCTAAGAAACATGGAATTATTTCCAGTTGGCTAAAACGCTTTCTGTGAGTTTGAAACTCTTTTGCTTACCTAGTGATTCAGCTTTGAGATACTTGAACCAGGACAGAAGCACAGTGTGCTCTTGTGATCTTAAGTGCTTTTCTGCATTTTCAAAGTTCTAGCATTAACCATTGAGGAATTAAACTACAAGCGTTTTCAGTGAAATTCGCCTAATCAGGGTAAACATCCAATAGGCTCTAAACAAAAAACCCGTGATGGTGGATTGACCAAATTTGGGGAGCCATGAGGGGCACAAGAGAGAATCATTTTGTCAGAGTTTCATTGAAATACACAAAGAAACCTAGTACCCACAAGCTAAGAAACATGGAATTATTTCCAGTTGGCTAAAACGCTTTTCTGTGAGTTTGAAACTCTTTTGCTACCTAGTGATTCAGCTTTGAGATACTTGAACCAGGAGAGAAGCACAGTGTGCTCTTGTGAACTAAAGTGTTGTTCTGCGTTTTTAAAGTTCTAGCATTAACCATTTAAGAATTAAAACTCACAGGCGTTTTCAGGCATTTTCGCCTAATCAGGGTAAACATCCAATAGACTGTAAACAAAACACCCTTGATGGTGGGATGACCAAACTTGGGGAGCCTTGAGGGGCACATGAGAGAATCATTTTTTCAGAGTTTCATTGAAATACACAAAGAAACATAGTGCCCAGAAGCTAAAAACATGGAATAATTTCCAGTTCGCTAAAACGCTTTTCTGTGAGTTTGAAACTCTTTTGTTACCTAGTGATTCAGCTTTGAGATACTTGAACCAGGACAGAAGCACAGTGTGCTCTTGTGATCTGAAGTGCTTTTCTGCATTTCCAAAGTTCTAGCATTAACCATTGAGGAATTAAACTACAGGCGTTTTCAGTGAAATTCGCCTAATCAGGGTAAGCATCCTATAGGCTCTAAACAAAGAACCCGTGATGGTGGATTGACCAAATTTGGGGAGCCATGGTGGGCACAGGAGAGAATCATTTTGTCAGAGTTTCATTGAAATACACAAGGAAACCTAGTACCCAGAAGCTAAGAAACATGGAATTATTTCCAGTTGGCTAAAACGCTTTTCTGTGAGTTTAAAACTCTTTTCCTACCTAGTGATTCAGCTTTGAGATACTTGAACCAGGACAGAAGCACAGTGTGCTCTTGTGATCTGAAGTGCTTTTCTGCATTTTCAAAGGTCTAGCATTAACCATTGAGGAATTAAACTACAAGCGTTTTCAGTGAAATTCGCCTAATCAGGGTAAACATCCAATAGGCTCTAAACAAAAAACCCGTGATGGTGGATTGACCAAATTTGGGGAGCCATGAGGGGCACAGAGAGAATCATTTTGTCAGAGTTTCATTGAAATACACAAAGAAACCTAGTACCCACAAGCTAAGAAACATGGAATTATTTCCAGTTGGCTAAAACGCTTTTCTGTGAGTTTGAAACTCTTTTGCTACCTAGTGATTCAGCTTTGAGATACTTGAACCAGGACAGAAGCACAGTGTGCTCTTGTGAACTAAAGTGTTGTTCTGCGTTTTTAAAGTTCTAGCATTAACCATTTAAGAATTAAACTCACAGGCGTTTTCAGGCATTTTCGCCTAATCAGGGTAAACATCCAATAGACTGTAAACAAAACACCCTTGATGGTGGGATGACCAAACTTGGGGAGCCTTGAGGGGCACATGAGAGAATCATTTTTTCAGAGTTTCATTGAAATACACAAAGAAACCTAGTGCCCAGAAGCTAAAAACATGGAATAATTTCCAGTTCGCTAAAACGCTTTTCTGTGAGTTTGAAACTCTTTTGTTACCTAGTGATTCAGCTTTGAGATACTTGAACCAGGACAGAAGCACAGTGTGCTCTTGTGATCTGAAGTGCTTTTCTGCATTTCCAAAGTTCTAGCATTAACCATTGAGGAATTAAACTACAGGCGTTTTCAGTGAAATTCGCCTAATCAGGGTAAGCATCCTATAGGCTCTAAACAAAGAACCCGTGATGGTGGATTGACCAAATTTGGGGAGCCATGGTGGGCACAGGAGAGAATCATTTTGTCAGAGTTTCATTGAAATACACAAGGAAACCTAGTACCCAGAAGCTAAGAAACATGGAATTATTTCCCGTTGGCTAAAACGCTTTTCTGTGAGTTTAAAACTCTTTTCCTACCTAGTAATTCAGCTTTGAGATACTTGAACCAGGACAGAAGCACAGTGTGCTCTTGTGATCTGAAGTGCTTTTCTGCATTTCAAAGTTCTAGCATTAACCATTGAGGAATTAAACTACAGGCGTTTTCAGTGAAAATTCGCCTAATCAGGGTAAACATCCAATAGACTGTAAACAAAAACCCGTGATGGTGGGATTGACCAAATTTGGGGAGCCATGAGGGGCACAGAGAGAATCATTTTGTCAGAGTTTCATTGAAATACACAAAGAAACCTAGTACCCAGAAGCTAAGAAACATGGAATTATTTCCAGTTGGCTAAAACGCTTTTCTGTGAGTTTGAAACTCTTTTGCTACCTAGTGATTCAGCTTTGAGATACTTGAACCAGGACAGAAGCACAGTGTGCTCTTGTGATCTGAAGTGCTTTTCTGCATTTTCAAAGTTCTAGCATTAACCATTGAGGAATTAAACTACAGGCGTTTTCAGTGAAATTCGCCTAATCAGGGTAAACATCCAATAGGCTCTAAACAAAAACCCGTGATGGTGGATTGACCAAACTTGGGGAGCCATGAGGGGCACAAGAGAGAATCATTTTTTCAGAGTTTCATTGAAATACACAAGAAACCTAGTACCCAGAAGCTAAAAACATGGAATTATTTCCAGTTGGCTAAAACGCTTTTCTGTGAGTTTGAAACTCTTTTGTACCTAGTGATTCAGCTTTGAGATACTTGAACCAGGACAGAAGCACAGTGTGCTCTTGTGAAACTAAAGTGTTGTTCTGCATTTTTAAAGTTCTAGCATTAACCATTTAAGAATTAAACTCACAGGCGTTTTCAGGCATTTTCGCCTAATCAGGGTAAACATCCAATAGACTGTAAACAAAAACCCTTGATGGTGGATGACCAAATTTGGGAGCCATGAGGGGCACATGAGAGAATCATTTTGTCAGAGTTTCATTGAAATACACAAAGAAACCTAGTGCCCACAAGCTAAGAAACATGGAATTATTTCCAGTTGGCTAAAACGCTTTTCTGTGAGTTTGAAACTCTTTTGCTACCTAGTGATTCAGCTTTGAGATACTTGAACCAGGACAGAAGCACAGTGTGCTCTTGTGATCTAAAGTGCTTTTCTGCATTTTCAAAGTTCTAGCATTAACCATTGAGGAATTAAACTACAGGCGTTTTCAGTGAAATTCGCCTAATCAGGGTAAACATCCAATAGGCTCTAAACAAAAAACCCGTGATGGTGGATTGACCAAATTTGGGGAGCCATGAGGGGCACAGAGAGAATCATTTTGTCAGAGTTTCATTGAAATACACAAAGAAACCTAGTACCCACAAGCTAAGAAACATGGAATTATTTCCAGTTGGCTAAAACGCTTTTCTGTGAGTTTGAAACTCTTTTGCTACCTAGTGATTCAGCTTTGAGATACTTGAACCAGGACAGAAGCACAGTGTGCTCTTGTGAACTAAAGTGTTGTTCTGCGTTTTTAAAGTTCTAGCATTAACCATTTAAGAATTAAACTCACAGGCGTTTTCAGGCATTTTCGCCTAATCAGGGTAAACATCCAATAGACTGTAAACAAAAACACCCTTGATGGTGGGATGACCAAACTTGGGGAGCCTTGAGGGGCACATGAGAGAATCATTTTTTCAGAGTTTCATTGAAATACACAAGAAACCTAGTGCCCAGAAGCTAAAAACATGGAATAATTTCCAGTTCGCTAAAACGCTTTTCTGTGAGTTTGAAACTCTTTTGTTACCTAGTGATTCAGCTTTGAGATACTTGAACCAGGACAGAAGCACAGTGTGCTCTTGTGATCTGAAGTGCTTTTCTGCATTTTTAAAGTTCTAGCATTAACCATTGAGGAATTAAACTACAGGCGTTTTCAGTGAAATTCGCCTAATCAGGGTAAGCATCCTATAGGCTCTAAACAAAGAACCCGTGATGGTGGATTGACCAAATTTGGGGAGCCATGGTGGGCACAGGAGAGAATCATTTTGTCAGAGTTTCATTGAAATACACAAGAAACCTAGTACCCAGAAGCTAAGAAACATGGAATTATTTCCCGTTGGCTAAAACGCTTTTCTGTGAGTTTGAAAACTCTTTTGCTACCTAGTGATTCAGCTTTGAGATACTTGAACCAGGACAGAAGCACAGTGTGCTCTTGTGATCTGAAGTGCTTTTCTGCATTTTTAAAGTTCTAGCATTAACCATTGAGGAATTAAACTACAGGCGTTTTCAGTGAAATTCGCCTAATCAGGGTAAACATCCAATAGGCTCTAAACAAAAAACACCGTGATGGTGGATTGACCAAATTTGGGGAGCCATGAGGGCACAGGAGAGAATCATTTTGTCAGAGTTTCATTGAAATACACAAAGAAACCTAGTACCCACAAGCTAAGAAACATGGAATTATTTCCAGTTGGCTAAAACGCTTTTCTGTGAGTTTGAAACTCTTTTGTTACCTAGTGATTCAGCTTTGAGATACTTGAACCAGGACAGAAGCACAGTGTGCTCTTGTGAACTAAAGTGTTGTTCTGCGTTTTTAAAGTTCTAGCATTAACCATTTAAGAATTAAACTCACAGGCGTTTTCAGGCATTTTCGCCTAATCAGGGTAAACATCCAATAGACTGTAAACAAAACACCCTTGATGGTGGGATGACCAAACTTGGGGAGCCTTGAGGGGCACATGAGAGAATCATTTTTTCAGAGTTTCATTGAAATACACAAAGAAACCTAGTGCCCAGAAGCTAAAAACTTGGAATAATTTCCAGTTCGCTAAAACGCTTTTCTGTGAGTTTGAAACTCTTATGTTACCTAGTGATTCAGCTTTGAGATACTTGAACCAGGACAGAAGCACAGTGTGCTCTTGTGATCTGAAATGCTTTTCTGCATTTTTAAAGTTCTAGCATTAACCATTTAGAATTAAACTACAGGCGTTTTCAGTGAAATTCGCCTAATCAGGGTAAGCATCCTATAGGCTCTAAACAAAGAACCCGTGATGGTGGATTGACCAAATTTGGGGAGCCATGGTGGGCACAGGAGAGAATCATTTTGTCAGAGTTTCATTGAAATACACAAGGAAACCTAGTACCCAGAAGCTAAGAAACATGGAATTATTTCCCGTTGGCTAAAACGCTTTTCTGTGAGTTTAAAACTCTTTTCCTACCTAGTAATTCAGCTTTGAGATACTTGAACAAGGACAGAAGCACAGTGTGCTCTTGTGATCTGAAGTGCTTTTCTGCATTTTCAAAGTTCTAGCATTAACCATTGAGGAATTAAACTACAGGCGTTTTCAGTGAAATTCGCCTAATCAGGGTAAACATCCTATAGGCTCTAAACAAAAAACCCGTGATGGTGGATTGACCAAATTTGGGGAGCCATGGTGGGCACAGGAGAGAATCATTTTGTCAGAGTTTCATTGAAATACACAAAGAAACCTAGTACCCAGAAGCTAAGAAACATGGAATTATTTCCAGTTGGCTAAAACGCTTTTCTGTGAGTTTGAAACTCTTTTGCTACCTAGTGATTCAGCTTTGAGATACTTGAACCAGGACAGAAGCACAGTGTGCTCTTGTGATCTGAAGTGCTTTTCTGCATTTTCAAAGGTCTAGCATTAACCATTGAGGAATTAAACTACAGGCGTTTTCAGTGAATTTCGCCTAATCAGGGTTAAACATCCAATAGGCTCTAAACAAAAAACCCGTGATGGTGGATTGACCAAATTGGGGAGCCTTGAGGGGCACAAGAGAGAATCATTTTGTCAGAGTTTCATTGAAATACACAAAGAAACCTAGTACCCAGAAGCTAAGAAACATGGAATTATTTCCAGTTGGCTAAAACGCTTTTCTGTGAGTTTGAAACTCTTTTTTACCTAGTGATTCAGCTTTGAGATACTTGAACCAGGACAGAAGCACAGTGTGCTCTTGTGATCTGAAGTGCTTTTCTGCATTTTTAAAGTTCTAGCATTAACCATTGAAGAATTAAACTACAGGCGTTTTTTCAGTGAAATTCGCCTAATCAGGGTAAACATCCAATAGGCTGTAAACAAAGAACCCGTGATGGTGGATTGACCAAATTGGGGAGCCATGAGGGGCACATGAGAGAATCATTTTGTCAGAGTTTCATTGAAATACACAAAGAAACCTAGTACCACAGAGCTAAGAAACATGGAATTATTTCCAGTTGGCTAAAACGCTTTTCTGTGAGTTTGAATCTCTTTTGTTACCTAGTGATTCAGCTTTGAGATACTTGAACCAGGACAGAAGCACAGTGTGCTCTTGTGATCTGAAGTGCTTTTCTGCATTTTCAAAGTTCTAGCATTAACCATTGAGGAATTAAACTCACAGGCGTTTTCAGTGAATTTCGCCTAATCAGGGTAAACATCCAATAGGCTCTAAACAAAAAACCCGTGATGGTGGATGACCAAATTTGGGGAGCCATGAGGGGCACAAGAGAGAATCATTTTTTCAGAGTTTCATTGAAATACACAAAGAAACCTAGTACCCAGAAGCTAAAAACATGGAATTATTTCCAGTTGGCTAAAACGCTTTTCTGTGAGTTTGAAACTCTTTTGTTACCTAGTGATTCAGCTTTGAGATACTTGAACCAGGACAGAAGCACAGTGTGCTCTTGTGAAATAAAGTGTTGTTCTGCGTTTTTAAAGTTCTAGCATTAACCATTTAGGAATTAAACTCACAGGCGTTTTCAGGAAATTTCGCCTAATCAGGGTAAACATCCAATAGACTCTAAACAAAAAACCCTTGATGGTGGATTGACCAAATTTGGGGAGCCTTGAGGGGCACATAAGAGAGAATCATTTTTCAGAGTTTCATTGAAATACACAAAGAAACCTAGTGCCCACAAGCTAAGAAACATGGAATTATTTCCAGTTGGCTAAAACGCTTTTCTGTGAGTTTGAAACTCTTTTGCTACCTAGTGATTCAGCTTTGAGATACTTGAACCAGGACAGAAGCACAGTGTGCTCTTGTAAACTAAAGTGTTGTTCTGCATTTTTAAAGTTCTAGCATTAACCATTTAAGAATTAAACTCACAGGCGTTTTCAGGCATTTTCGCCTAATCAGGGTAAACATCCAATAGGCTCTAAACAAAGAACCCGTTGATGGTGGGATTGACCAAATTTGGGGAGCCTTGAGTGGGCACATGAGAGAATCATTTTGTCAGAGTTTCATTGAAATACACAAAGAAACCTAGTACCCACAAGCTAAGAAACATGGAATTATTTCCAGTTGGCTAAAAACGCTTTTCTGTGAGTTTGAAACTCTTTTGTTACCTAGTGATTCAGCTTTGAGATACTTGAACCAGGACAGAAGCACAGTGTGCTCTTGTGATCTGAAGTGCTTTTCTGCATTTCCAAAGTTCTAGCATTAACCATTGAAAGAATTAAACTACAGGCGTTTTCAGTGAAATTCGCCTAATCAGGGTAAACATCCAATAGGCTCTAAACAAAAAACCCGTGATGGTGGATTGACCACATTTGGGGAGCCATGAGGGGGCACAAGAGAGAATCATTTTGTCAGAGTTTCATTGAAATACACAAAGAAACCTAGTACCCACAAGCTAAGAAACATGGAATTATTTCCAGTTGGCTAAAACGCTTTTCTGTGAGTTTGAAACTCTTTTGCTACCTAGTGATTCAGCTTTGAGATACTTGAACCAGGACAGAAGCACAGTGTGCTCTTGTGAACTAAAGTGCTTTTTCTGCGTTTCCAAAGTTCTAGCATTAACCATTTAAGAATTAAACTCACAGGCGTTTTCAGGCATTTTCGCCTAATCAGGGTAAACATCCAATAGACTCTAAACAAAAACCCGTGATGGTGGATGACCAAACTTGGGGAGCCTTGAGGGGCACATTGAGAGAATCATTTTGTCAGAGTTTCATTGAAATACACAAAGAAACCTAGTGTCCCAGAAGCTAAGAAACATGGAATTATTTCCCCAGTTGGCTAAATCGCTTTTCTGTGAGTTTGAAACTCTTTTGCTACCTAGTGATTCAGCTTTGAGATACTTGAACCAGGACAGAAGCACAGTGTGCTCTTGTGATCTGAAGTGCTTTTCTGCATTTTCAAAGTTCTAGCATTAACCATTGAGGAATTAAACTACAGGCGTTTTCAGTGAAATTCGCCTAATCAGGGTAAACATCCAATAGGCTCTAAACAAAAAACCCAGTGATGGTGGGATTGACCAAATTTGGGGAGCCATGAGGGGCACAAGAGAGAATCATTTTGTCAGAGTTTCATTGAAATACACAAAGAAACCTAGTACCCAGAAGCTAAGAAACATGGAATTATTTCCAGTTGGCTAAAACGCTTTTCTGTGAGTTTGAAACTCTTTTGTTACCTAGTGATTCAGCTTTGAGATACTTGAACCAGGACAGGAAGCACAGTGTGCTCTTGTGATCTGAAGTGCTTTTCTGCATTTTTA
>JAKELJ010000680.1:0-18000 GCA_025594165.1 Tamias sibiricus
CAAGTATCTCAAAGCTGAATCACTAGGTAACAAAAGAGTTTCAAACTCACACAAAAGCGTTTTAGCGAACTGGAAATAATTCCATGTTTCTTAGCTTCTGGGCACTAGGTTTCTTTGTGTATTTCAATGAAAACTCTGAAATAATGATTCTCTCATGTGCCCCTCAAGACTCTCCCAAGTTTGGTCATCCCACCATCAAGTGTGTTTTGTTTACAGTCTATTGGTTGTTTACCCTGATTAGGCGAAAATGCCTGAAAACGCCTGTGAGTTTAATTCTTAAATGGTTCATGCTAGAACTTTAAAAACGCAGAACAACACTTTAGTTTACAAGAGCACACTGTGCTTCTCTCTGGTTTAAGTATCTCAAAGCTGAATCACTAGGTAGCAAAAGAGTTTCAAACTCACAGAAAAGCGTTTTAGCCAACTGGAAATAATTCCATGTTTCTTAGCTTGTGGGTACTAGGTTTCTTTGTGTATTTCAATGAAACTCTGACACAATGATTCTCTCTCTTGTGCCCCTCATGGCTCCCCAAATTTGGTCAATCCACCATTGTTGCTGCCTGAAGCGCTTGGAGCAACGGGAGCCGCGGGAAAAACTTCAGAAGCAAACTGGAGACAAACAGCTTTTTATTCTGATAACTTTTCTCTCTGGTTCTAATAACGACTAACACACACCAAAAACACACCCTAAAATGGTGCTGACCCGATCAGCAATTTCGGCCAAGTCACTCCAGATCCCGCAACAATCCCGTGAGACTACGGGTGGCGACAAAGGCCAAATCTCCACGGCTCATAGTCAACCGCAATTCAAGCCAATCCCCAAACAGGGCTCCTGCACACCATCACGAGTTTTTTGTTTAGAGCCTACTGGATGTTTACCCTGATTAGGCGAATTTCACTGAAAACGCCTGTAGTTTAATTCCTCAATGGTTAATGCTAGAACTTTGAAAATGCAGAAAAGCATTTCAGATCAGAGGAGCGCACTGTGCTTTTTTCCTGGTTCAAGTATCTCAAAGTTGAATTACTAGGTAGCAAAAGAGTTTCAAACTCACAGAAAAGCGATTTAGACAACTGGAAATAATTCCATGTTTCTTAGCTTCTGGGTACTAGGTTTCTTAGTGTATTTCAATGAAACTCTGACAAAATGATTCTCTGTTGTGCCCCTCATGGCTCCCCACATTTGGTCAATCCACCATCACTGGTTTTTTGTTTAGAGCCAATTGGGTGTTTGCCCTGTTTAGGCGAATTTCACTGAAAACGCCTGTTAGTTTAATTCCTCAATGGTTAATGCTAGAAACTTGAAAATGCAGAAAAGAACTTCAGATCACAAGAGCACACTGTGCTTCTGTCCTGGTTCAAGTATCTCAAAGCTGAATCCCTAGGTAGCAAAAGAGTTTCAAACTCACAGAAAAGCATTTTTAGCGAACTGGAAATAATTCCATGTTTCTTAGGTTCTGGGCACTAGGTTTCTTTGTGTATTTCAATGAAACTCTGAAAAAATGATTCTCTCATGTGCTCCTCAAGTCTCCCAAAGTTTGGTCATCCCACCATCAAGGGTGTTTTGTTTACAGTCTATTGGATGTTTACTCTGATTAGGCGAAAATGCCTGAAAACGCCTGTGAGTTTAATTCTAAAATGGTTAATGCTAGAACTTTAAAAACGCAGAACAACACTTTAGTTCACAAGAGCACACTGTGCTTCTCTCCTGGTTCAAGTATCTCAAAGCTGAAGCTCTCGTAGCAAAAGAGTTTCAAACTCACAGAAAATGATTTAGCCAACTGGAAATAATTCCATGTTTCTTAGCTTCTGGGTACTAGGTTTCTTTGTGTATTTCAATGAAACTCTGACAAAATGATTTTCTCTTGTGCCCCTCAGGGCTCCCCAAATTTGGTCAATCCACCATCACGGGTTTTTTGTTTAGAGCCTATTAGATGTTTACCCTGATTAGGCGAATTTCACTGAAAACGCCTGTAGTTTAATTCCTCAATGGTTAAAGCTAGAACTTTGAAAATGCAGAAAAGCACTTCATTTCACAAGAGCACACTGTGCTTCTGTCCTGGTTCAAGTATCTCAAAGCTGAATCACTAGGTAAAAAAAGAGTTTCAAACTCACCGAAAAGCGATTTAGCCAACTAGAAATAATACCATGTTTCTTAGCTTGTGTGTACTAGGTTTCTTTGTGTATTTCAATGAAACTCTGACAAAGTGATCTCTCTCTGTGTGTTTCTCATGGCTCCCCAAATTTGGTCATCTCACCATCACGGGTTTTTTGTTTAGAGCCTATTGGAGGTTTACCTGATTAGGCGAATTTCCCTGAAAAAGCCTGTTAGTTTAATTCCTCAATGGTTAATGCTAGAAGTTTTAAAATGCAGAAAAGCACTTCAGATCACAAGAGCACACTGTGCTTCTTTCATGGTTCAAGTATCTCAAAACTGAGTCACTAGGTAGCAAAAAAGGTTCAAACTCACAGAAAAGCGTTTTAGCGACCTGGAAATAATTCCATGTTTCTTAGCTTCTGGGCACTAGGTTTCTTTGTGTATTTCAATGAAACTCTGAAGAAATGATTCTCTCATGTGCCCATCAAGGCTCCCCACGTTTGGTCATCCCACCATCAAGGGTGTTTTGTTTACAGTCTATTGGATGTTTACCCTGATTAGGCGAAAATGCCTGAGAACGCCTGTGAGTTTAATTCTTAAATGGTTAATTCTAGAACTTTAAAAACGCAGAACAACACTTTAGTTCACAAGAGCACACTGTGCTTCTGTCCTGGGTCAAGTATCTCAAAGCTGAATCACTAGGTAGCAAAAGAGTTTCAAACTCACAGAAAAGCGTTTTAGCCAACTGGAAATAATTCCATGTTTCTTAACTTATGGGTACTAGGTTTCTTTGTGTATTTCAATGAAACTCTGAAATAATGATTCTCTCATGTGCCCCTCAAGACTCCCCAAGTTTGGTCATCCCACCATCAAGGGTGTTTTGTTTACAGTCTATTGGATGTTTACCCTGATTAGGCGAAAATGCCTGAAAACACCTGTGAGTTAATTCTTAAATGGTTAATGCTATTACTTTAAAAACGCAGTTCAACACTTTAGTTCACAAGAGCACACTGTGCTTCTCTCCTGGTTCAAGTATCTCAAAGCTGAATCACTATGTAGCAAAAGAGTTTCAAACTCACAGAAAAGCGTTTTAGCCAACTTGAAATAATTCCATGTTTCTTAGCTTGTGGGTACTAGGTTTCTTTGTGTATTTCAATGAAACTCTGACAAAATGATTCTCTCTTGTGCCCCTCATGGCTCCCCAAATTTGGTCAATCCACCATCACGGGTTTTTTGTTTAGAGCCTATTGGATGTTTACCCTGATTAGGCGAATTTCACTGAAAACGCCTGTAGTTTAATTCCTCAATGGTTAATGCTAGAACTTTGAAAATGCAGAAAAGCACTTCAGATCACAAGAGCACACTGTGCTTCTGTCCTGGTTCAAGTATCTCAAAGCTGAATCACTAGGTAGCAAAAGAGTTTCAAACTCACAGAAAAGCGATTTAGCCAACTGGAAATAATTCCATGTTTCTTAGCTTCTGGGCACTAGGTTTCTTTGTGTATTTCAATGAAAGTCTGAAAAATGATTCTCTTATGTGCCCCTCCAGGCTCCCCAAGTTTGATCATCCCACCATCAAGGGTTTTTTGTTTACAGTCTATTGGATGTTTACCCTGATTAGGCGAAAATGCCTGAAAACGCCTGTGAGTTTAATTCTTAAATGGTTAATGCTATTACTTTAAAAACGCAGAACAACACTTTAGTTCAGAAGAGCACACTGTGCTTCTCTCCTGGTTCAAGTATCTCAAAGCTGAATCACTAGGTAGCAAAAGAGTTTCAAACTCACAGAAAAGCGTTTTAGACAACTGGAAATAATTCCATGTTTCTTAGCTTGTGGGTATTAGGTTTCTTTGTGTATTTCATGAAACTCTGACAAAATGATTCTCTCTTGTGCCCCTCATGGCTCCCCAAATTTGGTAATCCCACCATCACGGGTTTTTTTTTTTAGAACCTATTGGATGTTTACCCTGATTAGGCGAATTTCACTGAAAACGCCTGTAGTTTAATTCCTCAATGGTTAAAGGTAGAACTTTGAAAATGCAGAAAAGCAGTTCATATCACAAGAGCACACTGTGCTTCTGTCCTGGTTCAAGTATCTCAAAGCTGAATCACTAGGTAGCAAAAGAGTTTCAAACTCACAGAAAAGCTTTTTAGCCAACTGGAAAATAATTCCTTGTTTCTTAGCTTCTGGGCACTAGGTTTCTTTGTGTATTTCAATGAAACTCTGACAAAATGATTCTCTCATGTGCCCCTCAAGGCTCCCCAAGTTTTGTCATCCCACCATCAAGGGTGTTTTGTTTACAGTCTATTGGATGTTTACCCTGATTAGGCGAAAATGCCTGAAAACGCCTGTGAGTTTAATTCTTAAATGGTTAATGCTATTACTTTAAAAACGCAGAACAACACTTTAGTTCACAAGAGCACACTGTGCTTCTCTCCTGGTTCAAGTATCTCAAAGCTGAATCACTAGGTAGCAAAAGAGTTTCAAACTCACAGAAAAGCGTTTTAGCCAACTTGAAATAATTCCATGTTTCTTAGCTTGTGGGTACTAGGTTTCTTTGTGTATTTCAATGAAACTCTGACAAAATGATTCTCTCTTGTGCCCCTCATGGCTCCCCAAATTTGGTCATCCCACCATCACGGGTTTTTTGTTTAGAACCTATTGGATGTTTACCCTGATTAGGCGAATTTCACTGAAAATGCCTGTAGTTTAATTCCTCAATGGTTAAAGCTAGAACTTTGAAAATGCAGAAAAGCACTTCATATCACAAGAGCACACTGTGCTTCTGTCCTGGTTCAAGTATCTCAAAGCTGAATCACTAGGTAGCAAAAGAGTTTCAAACTTACAGAAAAGCTTTTTAGCCAACTGGAAATAATTCCATGTTTCTTGGCTTGTGGGTACTAGGTTTCTTTGTGTATTTCTATGAAACTCTGACAAAATGATTCTCTATGTGCCCTTCATGGCTCCCCAAATTTGGTCAATCCACCATCACAGGTTTTTTGTTTAGAGCCTATTAGATGTTTACCCTGATTAGGCGAATTTCACTGAAAACGCCTGTAGTTTAATTCCTCAATGGTTAATGCTAGAACTTTGAAAATGCAGAAAAGCATTTCAGATCACAAGAGCACACTGTGCTTCTGTCCTGGTTCAAGTATCTCAAAGCTGAATTACTAGGTAGCAAAGGAGTTTCAAACTCACAGAAAAGCGTTTTAGCGAACTAAAAATAATTCCATGTTTCTTAGCTTCTGGGCACTAGGTTTCTTTGTGTATTTCATTGAAATTCTAAAAAAAAGGATTCTCTCATGTGCCCCTCAAGACTCCCCAAGATTGGTCATCCCACCATCAAGTGTGTTTTGTTTACAGTCTATTTGTTGTTTACCCTGATTAGGCGAAAATGCCTGAAAACGCCTGTGAGTTTAATTCTTAAATGGTTCATGCAAGAACTTTAAAAACGCAGAACAACACTTTAGTTTACAAGAACACACTGTGCTTCTCTCCTGGTTCAAGTATCTCAAAGCTGAATCACTAGGTAGCAAAAGAGTTTCAAACTCACAGAAAAGCGTTTTTAGCCAACTGGAAATAATTCCATGTTTCTTAGCTTGTGGGTACTAGGTTTCTTTGTGTATTTCAATGAAACTCTGACAAAATAATTCTCTCTTGTGCCCCCCATGGCTCCCCAAATTTGGTCAATCCACCATTGTTGCTGCCTGAAGCGCTTGGAGCAACGGAGCCGCGGGAAAAACTTCAGAAGCAAACTGGAGACAAACAGCTTTTTATTCTGATAACTTTTCTCTCTCTTTCTAATAACGACTAACACACGCCAAAAACACACCCTAAAATGGCGCTGACCCGATCAGCAATTTCAGCCAAACCACTCGAGATCCCGCAACAATCCCGTGAGACTACGGGTGGTGACAAAGGCCAAATCTCCATGGCTCATAGTCAACCGCAATTCAAGCCAATCCCCAAACAGGGCTCCTGCACACCATCACGAGTTTTTTTTTTAGAGCCTACTGGATGTTTACCCTGATTAGGCGAATTTCACTGAAAAAGCCTGTAGTTTAATTCCTCAATGGTTAATGCTAGAACTTTGAAAATTCAGAAATGCATTTCAGATCAGAGGAGCGCACTGTGCTTTTTTCCTGGTTCAAGTATCTCAAAGTTGAATCACTAGGTAGCAAAAGAGTTTCAAACTCACAGAAAAGCGATTTAGACAACTGGAAATAATTCCATGTTTCTTAGCTTCTGGGTACTAGGTTTCTTTGTGTATTTCAATGAAACTCTGACAAAATGATTCTCTCTTGTGCCCCTCATGGCTCCCCAAATTTGGTCAATCCACCATCACGGGTTTTTTGTTTAGAGCCTATTGGATGTTTTTCCTGATTAGGCGAATTTCACTGAAAACGCCTGTTAGTTTTAATTCCTCAATGGTTAATGCTAGAACTTTGAAAATGCAGAAAAGCACTTCAGATCACAAGAGCACACTGTGCTTCTTTCCTGGTTCAAGTATCTCAAAGCTGAATCACTAGGTAACAAAAGAGTTTCAAACTCACAGAAAAGCGTTTTAGCGAACTAGAAATAATTCCATGTTTCTTAGCTTCTGGGCACTAGGTTTCTTTGTGTATTTCATTGAAATTCTAAAAAAAGGATTCTCTCATGTGCCCCTCAAGACTCCCCAAGTTGGTTCATCCCACCATCAAGGGTGTTTTGTTTACAGTCTATTGGTTGTTTACCCTGAGTAGGCGAAAATGCCTGAAAATGCCTGTGAGTTTAATTCTTAAATGGTTAATGCTAGAACTTTAAAAACGCAGAACAACACTTTAGATTTCAAGAGAACACTGTGCTTCTCTCCTGGTTCAAGTATCTCAAAGCTGAATCACTAGGTAGCAAAAGAGTTTCAAAACTCACAGAAAAGTGTTTTAGCCAACTGGAAATAATTCCATGTTTCTTTGCTTTGGGGTACTAGGTTTCATTGTGTATTTCAATGAAACTCTGACAAAATGTTTCTCTCTTGTGCCCCTCATGGCTCCCCAAATGTGGTCAATCCACCATCACGGGTTTTTTGTTTAGATCCTATAGGATGTTTACCTTGAGAGGGCGAATGTCACTGAAAACGCCTGTAGTTTAATTCCTCAATGGTTAATGCTAGAACTTTGAAAATGCAGAAAAGCACTTCAGATCACAAGAGCAGACTGGGCTTCTGTCCTGTTTCAAGTATCTCAAAGCTGAATCACTAGGTAGCAAAAGAGTTTCTAACTCACAGAAAAGCGATTTAGCTAACTGGAAATAATTCCATGTTTCTTAGCTTCTGGGTACTAGGTTTCTTTGTGTATTTCAATGAAACTCTGACAAAATGATTCTCTCTTGAGCCCCTCATAGCTCCCCAAATTTGGTCATCGCACCATCACGGGGTTTTTTTTTTTTTAGAGCCTATTGCATGTTTACCCTGATTAGGCGAAAATGCCTGAAAACGCCTGTGAGTTTAATTCTTAAATGGTTAAAGCTAGAACTTTGAAAATGCAGAACAACATTTTAGTTCAGAAGAGCACACTGTGCTTCTCTCCTGGTTCTAGTATCTCAAAGCTGAATCACTAGGTAGCAAAAGAGTTTCAAACTCACAGAAAAGCGTTTTAGCCAACTGGAAATAATTCCATGTTTCTTAGCTTGTGGGTATTAGGTTTATTTGTGTATTTCAATGAAACTCTGACAAAATGATTCTCTCTTGTGCCCCTCAGGGCTCCCCAAATTTGGTCATCCCACCATCACGGGTTTTTTTTTTAGAACCTATTGGATGTTTACCCTGATTAGGCGAATTCCACTGAAAACGCCTGTAGTTTAATTCCTCAATGGTTAATGCTAGAACTTTGAAAATGCAGAAAAGCATTTCAGATCACTAGAGCACACTGTGCTTCTGTCCTGGTTCAAGTATCTCAAAGCTGAATCACTAGGTAGCAAAAGAGTTTCAAACTCACAGAAAAGCGATTTAGCGAACTGGAAATAATTCCATGTTTCTTAGCTTCTGTGTGCTAGGTTTCTTTGTGTATTTCAATGAATCTCTGACAAAATGATTCTTTCTTGTGTCCCTCATGGCTCCCCAAATTTGGTCATTTCACCATCACGGGTTTTTTGTTTAGAGCCTATTGGATATTTACCCTGATTAGGCGAATTTCACTGAAAACGCCTGTTAGATTAATTCGTCAATGGTTAATGCTAGAACTTTGAAAATGCAGAAAAGCACTTCAGATCACAAGAGCACACTGTGCTTATTTCCTGTTCAAGTATCTCAAAGCTGAATCACTAGGTAACAAAAGCGTTTCAAACTCACAGAAAAGCGTTTTAGCGAACTTGAAATAATTCCATGTTTCTTAGCTTCTGGGCACTAGGTTTCTTTGTGTATTTCAATGAAACTCTGACAAAATGATTCTCTCTTGTGTCCCTCAAGGCTCCCCAAGTTTTGTCATCCCACCATCAAGGGTGTTTTGTTTACAGTCTATTGGATGTTTACCCTGATTAGGCTAAAATGCCTGAAAACGCCTGTGAGTTTAATTCTTAAATGGTTAATGCTATTACTTTAAAAACGCAGAACAACACTTTAGTTCACAAGAGCACACTGTGCTTCTCTCCTGGTTCAAGTATCTCAAATCTGAATCACTAGGTAGCAAAAGAGTTTCAAACTCACAGAAAAGCGTTTTAGCCAACTTGAAATAATTCCATGTTTCTTAGATTGTGGGTACTAGGTTTCTTTGTGTATTTCAATGAAACTCTGACAAAATGATTCTCTCTTGTGCCCCTCATGGCTCCCCAAATTTAGTCATCCCACCATCACGGGTTTTTTGTTTAGAGCCTATTGGATGTTTACCCTGATTAGGCGAATTTCACTGAAAACGCCTGAAGTTGAATTCCTCAATGGTTAAAGCTAGAACTTTGAAAATGCAGAAAAGCACTTCATATCACAAGAGCACACTGTGCTTCTCTCCTGGTTCAAGTATCTCAAAGCTGAATCACTAGGTAGCAAAAGAGTTCAAACTCACATAAATGCTTTTCAGCCAACTGGAAATAATTCCATGTTTCTTGGCTTGTGGGTACTAGGTTTCTTTGTGTATTTCTATGAAACTTGGACAAAATGATTCTCTCTTGTGTCCCTCATGGCTCCCCAAATTTGGTCAATCCACCATCACGGGTTTTTTGTTTAGAGCCTATTGGATGTTTACCCTGATAGGGCGATTTTCACTGAAAACGATGGTAGTTTAATTTTTCAATGGTTAATGCTAGAACTTTGAAAATGCAGAAAAGCATTTCAGATCACAAGAGCACACTGTCCTTCTGTCCTAGTTCAAGTATCTCAAAGCTGAATCACTAGGTAGCAAAAGAGTTTCAAACTCACAGAAAAGCGATTTAGCCAACTGGAAATAATTCCATGTTTCTTAGCTTCTGGGCACTAGGTTTCTTTGTGTATTTCAATGAAACTCTGAAAAAATGATTCTCTCATGTGCCCCTCAAGGCTCCCAAGTTTTGTCATCCCACCATCAAGGGAGTTTTGTTTACAGTCTATTGGATGTTTACCCTGATTAGGCGAAAATGCCTGAAAACGCCTGTGAGTTTAATTCTTAAATGGTTAATGCTATTACTTTAAAAACGCAGAACAACACTTTAGTTCACAAGAGCACACTGTGCTTCTCTCCTGGTTCAAGTATCTCAAAGCTGAATCACTAGGTAGCAAAAGAGTTTCAAACTCACAGAAAAGCTTTTTAGCCAACTGGAAATAATTCCATGTTTCTTGGCTTGTAGGGACTAGGTTTTATTGTGTATTTCTATGAAACTCTGAAAAAGTGATTCGCTCTTGTGCCCCTCATGGCTGCCCAAATTTGGTCAATCCACCATCACGGGTTTTTTGTTTAGAGCCTATTAGATGTTTACCCTGATTAGGCGAATTTCACTAAAAACGCCTGTAGTTTAATTCCTCAATGGTTAATGCTAGAACTTTGAAAATGCAGAAAAGCACTTCAGATCACAAGAGCACACTGTCCTTCTGTCCTAGTTCAAGTATCTCAAAGCTGAATCACTAGGTAGCAAAAGAGTTTCAAACTCACAGAAAAGCGATTTAGCCAACTGGAAATAATTCCATGTTTCTTAGCTTCTGGGCACTAGGTTTCTTTGTGTATTTCAATGAAACTCTGAAAAAATCAGTCTCTCATGTGCCCCTCCAGGCTCCCCAAGTATGATCATCCCACCATCAAGGGTGTTTTGTTTACAGTCTATTGGATGTTTACCCTGATTAGGCGAAAATGCCTGAAAACGCCTGTGAGTTTAATTCTTAAATGGTTAATGCTATTACTTTAAAAACGCAGAACAACACTTTAGTTCACAAGAGCACACTGTGCTTCTCTCCTGGTTCAAGTATCTCAAAGCTGAATCACTAGGTAGTAAAAGAGTTTCAAACTCACAGAAAAGCGTTTTAGACAACTGGAAATAATTCCATGTTTCTTAGCTTGTGGGTATTAGGTTTCTTTGTGTATTTCAATGAAACTCTGACAAAATGATTCTCTCTTGTGCCCCTCATGGCTCCCCAAATTTGGTCATACCACCATCACGGGTTTTTTTTTTTAGAACCTATTGGATGTTTACCCTGATTAGGCGAATTTCACTGAAAACGCCTGTAGTTTAATTCCTCAATGGTTAAAGGTAGAACTTTGAAAATGCAGAAAAGCAGTTCATATCACAAGAGCACACTGTGCTTCTGTCCTGGTTCAAGTATCTCAAAGCTGAATCACTAGGTAGCAAAAGAGTTTCAAACTCACAGAAAAGCTTTTTAGCCAACTGGAAATAATTCCTTGTTTCTTAGCTTCTGGGCACTAGGTTTCTTTGTGTATTTCAATGAAACTCTGACAAAATGATTCTCTCATGTTCCCCTCAAGGCTCCCCAAGTTTTGTCATCCCACCATCAAGGGTGTTTTGTTCACAGTCTATTGGATGTTTACCCTGATTAGGCGAAAATGCCTGAAAACGCCTGTGAGTTTAATTCTTAAATGGTTAATGCTATTACTTTAAAAACGCAGAACAACACTTTAGTTCACAAGAGCACACTGTGCTTCTCTCCTGGTTCAAGTATCTCAAAGCTGAATCACTAGGTAGCAAAAGAGTTTCAAACTCACAGAAAAGCGTTTTAGCCAACTTGAAATAATTCCATGTTTCTTAGCTTGTGGGTACTAGGTTTCTTTGTGTATTTCAATGAAACTCTGACAAAATGATTCTCTCTTGTGCCCCTCATGGCTCCCCAAATTTGGTCATCCTACCATCACGGGTTTTTTGTTTAGAACCTATTGGATGTTTACCCTGATTAGGCGAATTTCACTGAAAATGCCTGTAGTTTATTTCCTCAATGGTTAAAGCTAGAACTTTGAAAATGCAGAAAAGCACTTCATATCACAAGAGCACACTGTGCTTCTGTCCTGGTTCAAGTATCTCAAAGCTGAATCACTAGGTAGCAAAAGAGTTTCAAACTTACAGAAAAGCTTTTTAGCCAACTGGAAATAATTCCATGTTTCTTGGCTTGTGGGTACTAGGTTTCTTTGTGTATTTCTATGAAACTCTGACAAAATGATTCTCTCTTGTGCCCTTCATGGCTCCCAAAATTTGGTCAATCCACCATAAAGGTTTTTTGTTTAGAGCCTATTAGATGTTTACCCTGATTAGGCGAATTTCACTGAAAACGCCTGTAGTTTAATTCCTCAATGGTTAATGCTAGAACTTTGAAAATGCAGAAAAGCATTTCAGATCACAAGAGCACACTGTGCTTCTGTCCTGGTTCAAGTATCTCAAAGCTGAATTACTAGGTAGCAAAAGAGTTTCAAACTCACAGAAAAGCGTTTTAGCCAACTTGAAATAATTCCATGTTTCTTAGCTTGTGGGTGCTAGGTTTCTTTGTGTATTTCAATGAAACTCTGACAAAATTATTCTCTGTTGTGCCCCTCATGGCTCCCCAAATTTGGTCATCCCACCATCACGGGTTTTTTGTTTAGAACCTATTGGATGTTTACCCTGATTAGGCAAATTTCACTGAAAATGCCTGTAGTTTAATTCCTCAATGGTTAAAGCTAGAACTTTGAAAATGCAGAAAAGCACTTCATATCACAAGAGCACACTGTGCTTCTGTCCTGGTTCAAGTATCTCAAAGCTGAATCACTAGGTAGCAAAAGAGTTTCAAACTCACAGAAAAGCTTTTTAGCCAACTGGAAATAATTCCATGTTTCTTGGCTTGTGGGTAGTAGGTTTCTTTGTGTATTTCTATGAAACTCTGACAAAATGATTCTCTCTTGTGCCCCTCATGGCTCCCCAAATTTGGTCAATCCACCATCACGGGTTTTTTGTTTAGAGCCTATTAGATGTTTACCCTGATTAGGCGAATTTCACTGAAAACGCCTGTAGTTTAATTCCTCAATGGTTAATGTTGAACTTTGAAAATGCAGAAAAGCATTTCAGATCACAAGACCACACTCTGCTTCTGTCCTGGATCAAGTATGTCAAAGCTGAATCACTAGGTAACAAAAGAGTTTCAAACTCACAGAAAAGCATTTTAGCGAAGTGGAAATAATTCCATGTTTTCTTAGCTTCTGGGCACTAGGTTTCTTTGTGTATTTCAGTGAAACTCTGAAAAAATGATTCTCTCATGTGCCCTCAAGGCTCCCCAAGTTTTGTCATCCCACCGTCAAGGGTGTTTTGTTTACTGTCTATTGGATATTTACCCTGATTAGGCGAAAATGCCTGAAAACGCCTGTGAGTTTAATTCTTAAATGGTTAATGCTATTACTTTAAAAACCCAGAACAACACTTTAGTTCACAAGAGCACACTGTGCTTCTCTCCTGGTTCAAGTATCTCAAAGCTGAATCACTAGGTAGCAAAAGAGTTTCAAACTCACCGAAAAGCGATTTAGCCAACTAGAAATAATACCATGTTTCTTAGCTTGTGTGTACTAGGTTTCTTTGTGTATTTCAATGAAACTCTGACAAAGTGATTCTCTCTTGTGTTTCTCATGGCTCCCCAAATTTGGTCATCTCACCATCACGGGTTTTTTGTTTAGAGCCTATTGGAGGTTTACCCTGATTAGGCGAATTTCACTGAAAACGCCTGTTAGTTTAATTCCTCAATGGTTAATGCTAGAAGTTTTAAAATGCAGAAAAGCACTTCAGATCACAAGAGCACACTGTGCTTCTTTCATGGTTCAAGTATCTCAAAACTGAGTCACGAGGTAGCAAAAAAGGTTCAAACTCACAGAAAAGCGTTTTAGCGACCTGGAAATAATTCCATGTTTCTTAGCTTCTGGGCACTAGGTTTCTTTGTGTATTTCAATGAAACTCTGAAGAAATGATTCTCTCATGTGCCCATCAAGGCTCCCCACGTTTGGTCATCCCACCATCAAGGGTGTTTTGTTTACAGTCTATTGGATGTTTACCCTGATTAGGCGAAAATGCCTGAGAACGCCTGTGAGTTTAATTCTTAAATGGTTAATTCTAGAACTTTAAAAATGCAGAACAACACTTTAGTTCACAAGAGCACACTGTGCTTCTGTCCTGGGTCAAGTATCTCAAAGCTGAATCACTAGGTAGCAAAAGAGTTTCAAACTCACAGAAAAGCGTTTTAGCCAACTGGAAATAATTCCATGTTTCTTAACGTATGGGTACTAGGTTTCTTTGTATATTTCAATGAAACTCTGACAAAATGATTTTTCTCTCTTGCGCCCCTCAGGGGCTCCCCAAATTTGGTCAATCCACCATCACGGGTATTTTGTTTAGAGCCTATTGGGTGTTTACCCTGATTAGGCGAATGTCACTGAAAACGCCTGTAGTTTAATTCCTCAATGGTTAATGCTAGAACTTGGAAAATGCAGAAAAGCACTTCAGATCACAAGAGCACACTGTGCTTCTTTCCTGGTTCAAGTATCTCAAAGCTGAATCACTAGGTAATAAAAGAGTTTCAAACTCACACAAAAGCGTTTTAGCAAACTGGAAATAATTCCATCTTTCTTAGCTTCTGGACACTAGGTGTCTTTGTGTATTTCAATGAAACTCTGAAATAATGATTCTCTCATGTGCCCCTCAAGACTCCCCAAGTTTGGTCATCCCACTATCAACGGTGTTTTTTGTTTACAGTCTATTGGTTGTTTACCCTGATTAGGCGAAAATGCCTGAAAACACCTGTGAGTTAATTCTTAAATGGTTAATGCTATTACTTTAAAAACGCAGTTCAACACTTTAGTTCACAAGAGCACACTGTGTTTCTCTCCTGGTTCAAGTATCTCAAAGCTGAATCACTAGGTAGCAAAAGAGTTTCAAACTCACAGAAAAGCGTTTTAGCCAACTTGAAATAATTCCATGTTTCTTAGGTTGTGGGTACTAGGTTTCTTTGTGTATTTCAATGAAACTCTGACAAAATGATTCTCTCTTGTGCCCCTCATGGCTCCCCAAATTTGCTCAATCCACCATCACGGGTTTTTTGTTTAGAGCCTATTGGATGTTTACCCTGATTAGGCGAATTTCACTGAAAACGCCTGTAGTTTAATTCTTCAATGGTTAATGCTAGAACTTTGAAAATGCAGAAAAGCACTTCAGATCACAAGAGCACACTGTCCTTCTGTCCTAGTTCAAGTATCTCAAAGCTGAATCACTAGGTAGCAAAAGAGTTTCAAACTCACAGAAAAGCGATTTAGCCAACTGGAAATAATTCCATGTTTCTTAGCTTCTGGGCACTAGGTTTCTTTGTGTATTTCAATGAAACTCTGAAAAAATCAGTCTCTCATGTGCCCCTCCAGGCTCCCCAAGTATGATCATCCCACCATCAAGGGTTTTTTTGTTTACAGTCTATTGGATGTTTACCCTGATTAGGCGAAAATGCCTGAAAACGCCTGTGAGTTTAATTCTTAAATGGTTAATGCTATTACTTTAAAAACGCAGAACAACACTTTAGTTCAGAAGAGCACACTGTGCTTCTCTCCTGGTTCAAGTATCTCAAAGCTGAATCACTAGGTAGCAAAAGAGTTTCAAACTCACAGAAAAGCGTTTTAGACAACTGGAAATAATTCCATGTTTCTTAGCTTGTGGGTATTAGGTTTCTTTGTGTATTTCAATGAAACTCTGACAAAATGATTCTCTCTTGTAACCCTCATGGCTCCCCAAATTTGGTCATCCCACCATCACGGGTTTTTTTTTTTAGAACCTATTGGATGTTTACCCTGATTAGGCAAATTTCACTGAAAACGCCTGTAGTTTAATTCCTCAATGGTTAAAGGTAGAACTTTGAAAATGCAGAAAAGCAGTTCATATCACAAGAGCACACTGTGCTTCTGTCCTGGTTCAAGTATCTCAAAGCTGAATCACTAGGTAGCAAAAGAGTTTCAAACTCACAGAAAAGCTTTTTAGCCAACTGGAAATAATTCCTTGTTTCTTAGCTTCTGGGCACTAGGTTTCTTTGTGTATTTCAATGAAACTCTGACAAAATGATTCTCTCATGTTCCCCTCAAGGCTCCCCAAGTTTTGTCATCCCACCATCAAGGGTGTTTTGTTTACAGTCTATTGGATGTTTACCCTGATTAGGCGAAAATGCCTGAAAACGCCTGTGAGTTTAATTCTTAAATCGTTAATGCTATTACTTTAAAAACGCAGAACAACACTTTAGTTCACAAGAGCACACTGTGCTTCTCTCCTGGTTCAAGTATCTCAAAGCTGAATCACTAGGTAGCAAAAGAGTTTCAAACTCACAGAAAAGCGTTTTAGCCAACTTGAAATAATTCCATGTTTCTTAGCTTGTGGGTACTAGGTTTCTTTGTGTATTTCAATGAAACTCTGACAAAATGATTCTCTCTTGTGCCCCTCATGGCTCCCCAAATTTGGTCATCCCACCATCACGGGTTTTTTGTTTAGAACCTATTGGATGTTTACCCTGATTAGGCGAATTTCACTGAAAATGCCTGTAGTTTAATTCCTCAATGGTTAAAGCTAGAACTTTGAAAATGCAGAAAAGCACTTCATATCACAAGAGCACACTGTGCTTCTGTCCTGGTTCAAGTATCTCAAAGCAGAATCACTAGGTAGCAAAAGAGTTTCAAACTTACAGAAAAGCTTTTTAGCCAACTGGAAATAATTCCTTGTTTCTTGGCTTGTGGGTACTAGGTTTCTTTGTGTATTTCTATGAAACTCTGACAAAATGATTCTCTATTGTGCCCTTCATGGCTCCCCAAATTTGGTCAATCCACCATCACAGGTTTTTTGTTTAGAGCCTATTAGATGTTTACCCTGATTAGTCGAATTTCACTGAAAACGCCTGTAGTTTAATTCCTCAATGGTTAATGCTAGAACTTTGAAAATGCAGAAAAGCATTTCAGATCACAAGAGCACACTGTGCTTCTGTCCTGGTTCAAGTATCTCAAAGCTGAATTACTAGGTAGCAAAGGAGTTTCAAAGTCACAGAAAAGCGTTTTAGCGAACTAAAAATAATTCCATGTTTCTTAGCTTCTGGGCACTAGGTTTCTTTGTGTATTTCATTGAAATTCTAAAAAAAAGGATTCTCTCATGTGCCCCTCAAGACTCCCCAAGATTGGTCATCCCACCATCAAGTGTGTTTTGTTTACAGTCCATTTGTTGTTTACCCTGATTAGGCGAAAATGCCTGAAAACGCCTGTGAGTTTAATTCTTAAATGGTTCATGCTAGAACTTTAAAAACGCAGAACAACACTTTAGTTTACAAAGAACACACTGTGCTTCTCTCCTGGTTCAAGTATCTCAAAGCTGAATCACTAGGTAGCAAAAGAGTTTCAAACTCACAGAAAAGCGTTTTAGCCAACTGGAAATAATTCCATGTTTCTTAGCTTGTGGGTACTAGGTTTCTTTGTGTATTTCAATGAAACTCTGACAAAATAATTCTCTCTTGTGCCCCCCATGGCTCCCCAAATTTGGTCAATCCACCATTGTTGCTGCCTGAAGCGCTTGGAGCAACGGAGCGGCGGGAAAAACTTCAGAAGCAAACTGGAGACAAACAGCTTTTTATTCTGATAACTTTTCTCTCTCTTTCTAATAACGACTAACACACGCCAAAAACACACCCTAAAATGGCGCTGACCCGATCAGCAATTTCAGCCAAACCACTCGAGATCCCGCAACAATCCCGTGAGACTACGGGTGGTGACAAAGGCCAAATCTCCATGGCTCATAGTCAACCGCAATTCAAGCCAATCCCCAAACAGGGCTCCTGCACACCATCACGAGTTTTTTGTTTAGAGCCTACTGGATGTTTACCCTGATTAGGCGAATTTCACTGAAAACGCCTGTAGTTTAATTCCTCAATGGTTAATGCTAGAACTTTGAAAATGCAGAAATGCATTTCAGATCAGAGGAGCGCACTGTGCTTTTTTCCTGGTTCAAGTATCTCAAAGTTGAATCACTAGGTAGCAAAAGAGTTTCAAACTCACACAAAAGCGATTTAGACAACTGGAAATAATTCCATGTTTCTTAGCTTCTGGGTACTGGGGTTTCTTTGTGTATTTCAATGAAACTCTGACAAAATGATTCTCTCTTGTGCCCCTCATGGCTCCCCAAATTTGGTCAATCCACCATCACGGGTTTTTTGTTTAGAGCCTATTGGATGTTTTTCCTGATTAGGCGAATTTCACTGAAAACGCCTGTTAGTTTAATTCCTCAATGGTTAATGCTAGAACTTTGAAAATGCAGAAAAGCACTTCAGATCACAAGAGCACACTGTGCTTCTTTCCTGGTTCAAGTATCTCAAAGCTGAATCACTAGGTAACAAAAGAGTTTCAAACTCACTGAAAAGCGTTTTAGCGAACTAGAAATAATTCCATGTTTCTTAGCTTCTGGGCACTAGGTTTCTTTGTGTATTTCATTGAAATTCTAAAAAA
>JAKELJ010000681.1:0-18000 GCA_025594165.1 Tamias sibiricus
TTAAAGTTCCAGTCTTTCTAATTGGGCGAAGTAACGCCTGACAGGTGGTATTGGCGTTCTCAAAAGCCAGCTGTTTGGTCAGCAAGTCGACTGCTTCTGCATGAGGAATTACTTTAGCAATAGTGCTTTCCAGCCTAGCAACAAAATCCTCGTAAGGCTCAGAAGCTTGTTGTCTGATATTTGAAAGAAATGCCTGTTTAGATTCAGAAGCAGGAAGATTTCTCCATGCTACTAAAGCGCATTTGCTGACCTCTTGCAATGCATGTTGCGGTATTTTCACCTGGTCTTCAGTTGAATAATATTCTCCAGTCCCCATCAACATGGAGATAGTATATTTATATGCCCCTCTTCTAAATGCTGTTTCCGCAACAACTCGCTTTACATTATCCTCATAATCAGCCTTCCATAATAGATACTGACCAGGAGGCAGACAAGACCTTGCAGTTTGTTGCCAATCATAAGGAGTCATCCATTCAGCAGATAAAGAGTCAACCAGTTGTAAAGTATATGGGGAAGTAGGGCCAAAATTTCTAACAGCCACCTTCAACTCTTTTAATAACTTAAACGGGAGGGGCTCCCAATGTGGGGGAGCTTCAAAGTTAGGATCTACTGTTTTTAAAGTTGCCACTGGGCAAGTCAGGGAAATATCTCCTAATTGCCTGGCTATAGCTGCTGCTCCCAAAAATCCACCATGACGACAGGGAGATAATTGTGGTCCCATAGTTGGCCCTCTCCTTTCAGAGACTTTAGGTGGGGACGGAGGGGCAAATGGAGTAGCAGGAACAGATGACAGAGGCCCAGGAAGCTGGTTCTTACATGTTGCTTCCTTTAAATCATTTTGGTCATCACTTAAATTGCTATCAGTTTCATCCTCAGAAATATTAGTTGCAGATTTGCGGTCTGACTTATCTGCAGCAGGCTCTGCAAGAGGAGTTTGTTTTGGCTTCTTTATCCTATTTATAAGGCAAACTGCTTTATGAACAGAATTTAAAGCATCTTTAAATAAATTCCTTAAGGGAAAGACATCTATTGGGGTCCTTTTTGACCCATAATGGTTATAACAAGGTTTTATCTCTTTTCTTAACCCTTTCCATGTGTTTAAACTTAAAGTTCCTTCTTGAGTAAACCAAGGGAAACACTCTTGATTAAAATAAGAAAACTGTTTCAGCTGTTTAGAAGTAGCAGCAGCACCTCTCTTATTTAACCTCTGTTTAACTACATCTATAAAGAGCCCTCTCTCTCGGGACTCGATATGGCCCATGACTTCTCAAAAAGTTCTTTGGTTACTTACTCTTCTCTAAATTGGCCTTTCTCTGCCAACGGACCCCGGACGTCCTTGAGTAAGAAATCTAGTTCCCTCCCGAGTATCTATTATTTCTCTCTATAATTGAATTACAACGCGAAAGGCAGCTTACCAATCGGGAGTCCCTGTTCAGGCGCCAATTTGCTGAAGGCCAGCTTCAGCAAAGATGTTAAGTTCTTCCCGTTTTGGTGCTGAAGGGAACGTCGACGACAGGAATAATCCACACACGAGTCAGGTTGTAGAAAAATCTTTCTACTGTTCTCTTTTTACTTTTCTCAGTATGGTTTTTTATACATTTCAACAAGCACAGCAATTCACATTTTTTCTTAGGGAGGTAACATAAAGGAATTTCAGTAGAGAAGATTACAATAAAGGGTTTCCAGGAATTATCTATACAATAAAAATTTCCAGTAATTGATTATCAGGTTTCCAATAATTAGCTCAATAAGGAATTTCAGGAATTAGCCATGATAAAGAATTTCCAGTAACTAACAGTAAAGAATGTTAGGAATTAACTATAACAAAGAATTTCCAGTAATTAACTGTAAAGGATTTCAGGAATTACCTAGGGAAGATCAGTTATCTCAACTACTGATTAATCTTATCTATAGGTAGGGGAAGGTATTCTAAAAGTCTTAAAGCTAATGTTAAAAATTCTCTAACTTTAGGTGTGCCTGATCATAAAGTTATGTTGTCCTAGTATCTTCTTTAAACTTCAACTGGGCTCATCCTACCGGCTTAGCTAGTTTCTGGCTTTAGATTCCACAGGGCCATTGAACTGGTTTTATTATAGATAATTAAATATATTAGAACCTGGTGGTCATACAATAGAAATACATCAAGAGTACAGACAGAAAGCACACAAACTTAATTCTTGGTGGTCGCATAAAGTGGCATCTCATCCGCAAAGAGGAGCCGAGCTCAGACCTCCAGGCATTTGGAGGGAGCTTGGGCTCAAACTCATTTGCATAACCAAGGAAAAACCCAGATCTCTGGATAAGCAGACAGACACCTGGCTTGATTCTTGGATTGGAAGAACTAGGCCCACACAGCCCTGAATTAACAGGTTGGGGGTAAGCTCAATTCCAGGTTGGGGAGATCTCAGACTCACAGCCCCGAATTAACGGGTTGGGGTCGAGCTCAAATCCCCAGATGAGAAACACCACACAAGTGCAGAAAAACGAAAGGACTCTTATTCTAAATGCTGATCAACATTGTCTGTAACCGCTATTAATGATTTTTTTAAGTTTACAAATCAAATATATTTTGATGTGCTCATGAGGAATATAACTATAAAGTTCACAAAGAATGGCAAGTTATTAATATCCTGAAAGATATTTATGGGTAGGGCAAAGTTATGGTCATCTGTTTCATGGTGGTGGTGAAATATAACAAATGACTTCTTTTCGGTAAGCCTCCCAAACAGAGTCATGTAGGTATTCCTGGCTTCACATTCTAGCAAGACTGGTTATGCAGTGCTTTTCTAGAAATTGGCTGTTTTCCCTTGGATACTTCCATGACACATTATAGATAAATTATTTGTGAGAGGAAATGCTAGTGGTCTTAATTTAAGAACATTTAGCAAGATACATATGGCATGCTGGATGTGAAACTAAGACAATCTGTGCCTCTGTTTCATAAATTTGCAGTTCTTAGTTTTCATACTTCCTCAAATCATAAAATAACTGGCCATTCTTAGGAAATCTTTATTTCTCACATGATACTCCTTTTTATTCTTTTTACTTATTTACCCTGCTTAAGGAAATCAGGTTACCATATGTTCTCCTCTAGCTTAAAAACTCCTTTAAAGCAATACTTAAAATTCTATAAATTATATCCAAATCTAGTATCAATTCTTTAAGTTTTCCCAAATGCTAGAAAAGCATGCTCTTTGTATTCCAGAGGTAGTATTACAAACAATTGGGGACAGGATGGATTATTTGACAAATGGTGCTGGAGATATCAATGGTGACCCTGATAGGGAAGAAGGATTTCAGATAAATTCTAACATATTTCTTCATATTTAAAAAAAATATTTGGGGCAGGAGTTATAGCTCAGTGGTAGAACACTTGCCCAGTATGCATGAGGGGTTTGATTCCCCAGTACCATTAAAAATAATGATTATTATTATGATTATTTTAATTTTAACAATGATCATGAATTCTTTACAAATTAGAAAGATACAACAAAGCTGTTTCCATTATAAAAATAAACAGTATTGGAAAAATTGGTTTTCTATATGTAAATAAATAAAATTAGATCTTTACCTAACACTCTATTTGCAGGCAAGTAATAGAACAAAAGAAAAAATACAAAGTGCCGGGTGCTGTGGTGCATGCCTGTAATCCCAGCACTTGGGAGGCTGAGACAGGAGGATTGGGAGTTCAAAGCCAGCCTCAGCAATGGTGAGGCACTTAGCAACTCAGTGAGACCTTGTCTTTAAATAAAAATTCAAAAAAGGGCTGGGGATGTGGCCCAGTGGTCTAGTGCCCCTGAGTTCAATCCTGGGTACCAAAAAAAAAGCAAAAATTTCAAACTGTTATAAGAAAATATGTAGGTTATTTTCATGACCTTGAGTTAAGAAGAATTTCTTAAGACAGAAAGAACATGAGTCATAAAGAAAAAGATGTATACATTTGTTTACAAATTATAAACAATACTAAAATTAAAAACCTAACTTTAAAATGAGGTTAAACAATAGATCACAGACCAGAAAGTGTATTTAACATCTATAACAAAGTATTAGCATTCAAGATAAATGAGGTAGAAAATTAATAAGCAAAAATAAATTTAATGGGCAAAAATATAAGTAGACAATAGAAAAGGAACATAAAATTACCAAGAAAAATCTCAAAACATGCTCAGTCTCACTATAATTAGAGAATACTAATTAAAACAAGACACTACGGTACATCCATCTGTCTACTAAAGTCTGTACTTAACTCTTTGTTAAGCCGAAGATAGAAAACCAAGGTACAAACACAAAATCTGCAGTCAAATTTATACACTAAAAATGTGTTTGTTTTTACAGTGTGATGACTTCAACATCTCGTTTCCTTCAATGGCACCTGGTCAGTATGTTCCAAACTCTTTATCAGTCAAGGTTGTCATATTTAACCTTATACTTGTTGATGATGTGTGTGCTTAGAAACAGCTTTACTTTAAATAGTGTCATGTTCACGTTAAAAGACTATAGAGTGGGCTGGGGTTGTGGCTCAGTGGCAGAGCACTCGCCTCACACGCGCGCGGCCCGGGTTCGATCCTCAGCACCACGTAAACATAAATGCATTGCATTGTGTACAACTAAAGTAAATAAATAAATATTTTAAAAAAAGACTATAGAGATAGGGGGGAAAACTTTACCAAATCCATCAGAGATGAATTACAAATGGTTTAAACCCAAACTTTATCAAAAGCTTTTTGATTAAATCTGAGAAAAAAGTAACATACTTTAAAAAAGCACTTGTACTTTCCCAGTGTTACTGGGGCTCTTGTGGGCTTGTTTTGGGAAGTTATACCTGGAGCTAGTTGCCATAGTTACCATACTGTTGGCTTTTACCATTCAAGAACTGGGACAGCTTAGGAGGTCAAGAGGCCAAAGTGAGGGTGTAGCCACCCCACTGAAAATTTACTGGAACTTGCCTAGGCAGAAATGGACCCGTGGGGCAACAAAAATTCCTCCAGCTTTGCTAAAGGAAGTTAAACTCTATGTTGATTTATGGCAATTATCCACTATTTGTCAATATTCTAAAAATAATTGGGAAGTCTATATCATTTAATAAAATTATCTATGAACTCAAATATAAGGCAAGCAATTTTGTTTTGAGAGAAGTATGGCTTGAGAGCTGGGGATACAGCTCAGTGGTTCACCTAGCATGTGTGAGGCCCTGGGTTCAAAGAGAAGAAGGAAGAGGAGGAGGAAGAGGGGGAAGGGGAGGAGGAGGGGGAGAGGTAACTGGAGGAGGAGGGGGAGGAGGGAAAGAAAGAAAAGTACAACTTGATTTTTTCTTTTTTAGATTTCTTGGTCAGTTTAAGGACATCCTATTTGATACAAGCATCGTAAGTGTTGTGATTAGTTATATTGCCCCTAAAGCTCCTATGTTTTTTTTGTAATCTCCCCTTGTTTCTAACGGGCCTAAGGCAAATTTAGCCTGGTAAGCATGTCTTGGAAATAAAACATTCAGCAAGCACTATGTAATTTTTAAACTTTTTTTTAAAAACATTTATTTATTTGCTTTAGTTGTACACAATGCTTTATGTTTTTACATGGTAGTGGGGATTGAACCTGGGCTGCATACATGCAAGGCCAGCGCTCTACCGCTGAGCCTCAACCCCAGCCCCCAAAGTACTATGTATTAATTACTACCTGGAGCACCATTTGAATGCCCTCCAGGTGGTATTTGGCAGACCCCTGGAGACAAGATTTATATAGTTAACAGAAACTTACATGTATCAGCATACTGACCAATTAGGTCAGTATTTGAGACTTACCAGGAGTTCAACATTGTGGATATGATGGCCCAGGAGCTCATTACTACCTGAGATACATGGGTCTTGGCAGACTTAGTGCCTGGGCACTAAAATCCCACATGGAGTCCTATTGCTTCTCCAGCCTTCCTCTTCCCATTGACAGGCATCTGATCCTCATTTTCACCTCATGCAGTCTTCATGGCCCATGAAATGTTAGGCAGGAAGTGTCTGAACCTTGCTACTCATCACCCTGGATTTGGTGCAGTGTTCATAGTACGGAATACATGGCCTGACACCCTAAAGACCTCTCCAGCTTTACTTGTCACCCCATTTCTTAATCCCTGTGCCCCCGACTCTCTGGTACACACACACACGTACTGCACTGTTCTTGGGTTATGCCACCCTGCTTATTATTGCTAGTCATGTACTTTTTAGCTACGTTGCTTCTTCTGCTCTCTGCCTGGAATGCATCATTTTCAGTAAAAGTGGTTGGCTACTACAGGAAAATGACACGAGTAAGAAAGGATGTGATAGGGTTCTTTGATCACTCATGCTTCTTAGAACATCATTACCTTCTTTCTGTGTTCTATGCAAGTTCTGGTCCCAGTGGAAAGTGTGACCTGTCTGGGCTGTTCCTGCTTACTCAGTTGTAGAAGTGAGACACTGACCTCTTCCTCTCACTTTATATTTACATCATTAAAATTCTACCACAACCTTCTGAGGGAGGAACTGTTATCCCCATTCTACTCATGAGGAAACTGGATTGTGAAAGGCTAAAACAGCATGCCCAAAGTCACCCTTCTGGAAATTAAGAAGCTAAGATTCAAACTAAGGATTCTCAGATTTAAAAGCCTATGTTCTTAATCACTGTCTTATGATCCTGGTCTTTTAGTCTTGGCTTTCTCTTGTTCGTTTTGCCTGAGTCCACATGTTGTTTTATGTTTAGAACCAAGGTCTTCCTAAGGATGGGACTCTGCCGTGTTCCAGCAGCTCATTCTCTGAGAATGGAAAGCTTCCCTGACCTGATGGCATGCCCAAGTCCAGCTTCCTTCTGACAATGTGCTCCATCACTGCCTGGTTGCCTAGATATCCAAATATAACTTCAATTCACCATCACTGTACTCTTCTGTCTGAAATAGTACCAGATTCCTGAAGCCAACTGCTTATATAAACTACAAGTGTTTGCTACCACACCCTTTGGCTACTGCCTTGGAGCCAAATTTTCTTTCAGCAGCAGCCACTAAGTCTGAGCCCCCAGTATTAACCCCAGCCCAGTGAGTAAGTCAGTTTACAAGTCCTGCCCCTCTTAATCTTCTCCACTGCATACCATTTAACCACACTAAGTCTAGCTCTTTGTTGAGGCTCTTGAGCAAGACAACCTCAGCAGGACTGTACCAATAAGACTATGACTCAAGCCTTCTCTTTGTTCACTAGTGTCTTAAGTTGGGTTTTCCCCCAAAAGTCAATTTTGAGACAAGAATTTGAGTCCAAGTAGTTTATTTTGGAGGTGAAATGTTATTGAGTGATTTCCCCTTTGTGTACATGGGGTTCAGTGCCATTGAATGACAACATGAAACACACTCTAGTCTTCCCATAAAAGGAAGGCAAGAAAACTTGGAGGCTTTCCTATGGTCATTGACTGAGGGCTGCACCTGCACTTCAAGCTAAAGCCCTAAAAGTGCAGAGTCACGGGTGCTTAATGGTAGGTTGCCCTGACACATACTATTTATAGGCACAGCACAGGTAGTATCTGCTATGATCTGCATCAAAGCTGTTGTCTTAGTGACTCTGGAAAGTTTCAGGAGGAAGTACTTAGTATCAGCAATGGACTCTTTTAAGGTTTCTCACATTTGACTCACAAACTGCATTATCAGAGCAAGACTGCTTTGGCAGCCCTCCCACCTCATCCTGTCTCCAGGTACATTCAGAATTCTCAAAGATCTTTCCTGTATTTTTGGCTTTTACTAACTCTGAAAATATAGTTAGTTTATCATACACTGTTTAGTTAGCTTCTCCCCATCTGAAAGGGCATGAACTACATCTGAAAGAGCATTAAATATAAAATACTCTCCTTGTCCTTGAGAAACATGTAGTCTAGTTGGGCATTGCATTATGTATCATTATTCTTTTCAGGCGGAATATGGGATAAGAACTAAAGTTTCTCAAGAGCTTTTCCAACTAGAAAATCTGTAATAACAGAAATTAAGGTGGCTTGAGACTAGAATTACAATGCCAGAATCACAGAATTAGCTACCTCTGCAGAGCTACCACAGATGGCACTACTTTTAACATTGTGCTATAGTGATATATCTGAGTCCAGGTCTACCATCAATTCCTTAAAAACAGGGATGATTTCTGTATGAGTTATCTATTGTTGCATAACAAATTACTCAAACCATACCATCTTAAAACAAGATACATGTATGTGTTTTCTTAGTTTCTGTGAGTCAGGGGTCTAGGCTCAGCCTAACTGGGTCCTGTTTCTCAAGACTCTTTCACAAAGCTGAAATTGAGATGCAGTCAAAGCTCTGTCTTATTGGAAGGCCCAGCCAGGGAAGAATCTTCTTCCAAACTCACATGGCTGTTGACAGGATTCAGTTCCTCATACACTGGTGAGCTGAGGATATCAGTTACTGGATTGTGGTTGGATAGCAGGTACCCTCAATTCCCTGCTTCTCCATCATGGCAGTTTGACTTACTAAAGTATGTAAGCCAGGAGGGCAATAGAGACTGAATTTACAATATTTTCAAACCTACTTGTGGACATGACATCCCAGCCCCTTTGCCATATTCAATTGTTTAGGAGCAAGTCCCAGTTCCAGTCTATATACTAGATGAGGAGGTTACTTACATAAGTTTACTTTAATGAACACAGGGAAGTGGGGATAATTGGAAGCCATCTTAGAAGTCTGCCTATCCTTTATCACCTGATTGTAGCAGATTGTTTTTTTTTTTTATATTTATTTATTTATTTACTTTAGTTGTACACAATGCCATGCATTTATGTTTACGTGGTGCTGAGGATCGAACCCGGGCCGCGCACGTGAGAGGCGAGCGCTCTGCCTCTGAGCCACAATCCCAGCCCCAGATTGTTTTTTTAAAAAGAATTTTTTATCAGATTCTTAATGATGTTTGTTATTTGAATTTTTGTCTTCCTACAACAACAGGAAGAGTTGAAAATTGCACTATAGCAAGATGAACATCAGATTTCAGAGGGCGCAGAGCAATATGGTAGGAGAATTCTCTCTAGTGAACAGATTCACCCAAGAACTCTGACATGCACTAATAGCTAGATTGCCAGTTCCCTGAAGGCAAGACTTTATCATGACATATTCAACACTTAGTGTGCCCATCCCTGAAATATGAAAGGAATTTGGAAAATATTAAATGGTTTGAGAAATTGTAGAGGATGATAAAATAGGTCCCTCTTAGCTAACCTCCCAGGGTACACATTTAACAAAATATAGAATTTAGAAAGTAGTCATAGAAAGGGAAAATTCACTATTACAGAAATATCAAATAAATATTTGATGAAGTGAATGTCAACAAGGCTTTCCCCTTGATGGCTCTGGATATCTTCATTTTTCAATAGTGCTTTTCAAAATGCTAATCAGAGAAATCTGTTCTATGAAAAAATAGAAAATGTATCTAGTAAAAACTGCACTTGTCGTGACAGTCAGAAGGAGTCTTCAAAACTGAGACCTCAGGTAAATAGAATTCAGAATCTAGACTTATCTAGAGGTTGTTAGAAAGGATTTAGGTACTAGATGTACTCTGGGCAGTTGTGCCCCAAAGAGATTTAGAGTTGCAGTTCAGTAGAAGAGTGAATCCATGTGAAAATCTGTGCAAACCCTTCTCTACACAAGGAAAACTACAAATTTTTGTAAGCCCTTAGATGTCTGGAACTGCAGTGGGTTTTAAGAACGTGTTCAGTAGTAGAGCACAAGGCCCTGGGTTGGAATCCCAGCAGAACAACAACAACAACAAAAAACAACTGTGCCGGGGGCTGGGATTGTGGCTCAGCGGTAGAGCGCTCACCTAGCACATGTGCGGCCCGGGTTCGATCCTCAGCACCACGTAAAAATAAATGCATTGTGTACAACTAAAGCAAATAAATAAATGTTTAAAAAAAAAAAAAGGCTGTGCCCATTGTTTTATTATTTACCTCAGAAGAAATGCTAGTTAGAAAAGTAAATTAATTCATCTGTTGTTTCGTTCCTCTTCCTTTCTCCTCTTTTTTCTTCCTTTCCTCTTTCTTTTCCCTTCCCTTCCCTTCCATCTTTCTTCTTCTCCTCCTCCTCACTCTTTTTGGCACCAATGGTTTTAAACCTAGGGCCCTGCACACGATAGGCAAGTACTCTACCACTGAGCTATATCCCTAGCTCCCTTTTCATCTTTCTTTCAATACACATATGTCCCGATTCACTGGGAAATGCCATAAAAATGTCAAAGCTTTTTAGAGCTGTTTTCTTATTTTCAGGCCAAATCAACATTTAAAAATGTATCCTACTTGTAAAATCAGATTGAGCTTCAATTGGAGTAGATATTTTTAATAGATATTTTCACATTTTTTCATGATTCTTCTCATTTAGACATATAATGACATTTGTAGCTGAAGACTGAGAACTTTAGTTTAACTTCCATAAACATATTTATTAAACAATGCTAACCTTTACCCCTTTCATTCCCTTGCATCCCATAGCATATTCTTATATGGTTGCAAAAAGTGAACCTGGCCTGCTGTTTGCATCCTTCTGCAGGTATGGTCCCTGATAAAGGCAGACTTTATTTTCTTTAATGATTTTTGTCTATCATGTCCTCTGTCTCAAGGAGGAATGTTTTCCTGATTCTACACATGAGAGATATTTATGGAAAGTCAAAAACATTGCTGGTCAATTTGGCCTTCTTACTGTTTTAGGTGATTTAAAGCGTGCATCTTAAAGCTAGCATCCCTTAGGTACTGATAGATGAGTAGGAGTCAGATTGTGTACTTCATAAGTTTGATGGGGTGAGGGGTTTCCAAGAGCTATCAATTCTGAAAAACAAATCCCTTAAGTAAATAATGGAAAATGATCGTTTATTTTAAGCCCTTTGAAAGGTTGAAAAATGATGCAAAAGGAAAGAGCTCATCTTTTCTTAGCTTTTGACCTTTGACTATATAAATACAAGAACCACACAAGCTAGAGCTAAGGAACGCAGCCTGAAATGTCTGCTATCCAGATTAACAAAAGAAATCTTCCCATTAGGTTTTATAGAGATATACAAGTGCCATAAGATAGAACATTACATTCAACCATTTATTCATGAAGAAGGAAGTTTTTAAGTTCTTGGCAATCTCAGACTTCTTTTTCTTTTTTCTTTAGTCCTCTCAAACTCCTTCCCTTCCCCTTCTATCCTTTCTTCCTCTATTTGTAGATTGAGGAGATTGGATTAGATGTGTTCTATTCTATTCTGATATAAGGCTGATACCTGTACCCATCCAACAGGCTATCTCAGAATCCACACAACAGTGCCTGTCCTTCCACTGCCCTGATACCACAGCCCCTTCTTTTCTGGCTTTGAGATCCTATCCCACATCATCTTGACACCAACACACAGCAGTGTGCTAATCTTTGCCAAAGGCATTTTGCTTTTATAAAGGATGATAAAGGTTACTTTTGCTCCCTTGACCTATTTATGCCCAAATTGAGTTTGACACCCTGTGAAAGATACTCTGACTCTCTCCGTAAGACTTTGGCATTACTTTCTGTAAGTTCTCAATTCACTTCGCATATACACTCTGTATTATTTTCCTGTAAGGTTTTCCTAAGAAGGGCTATGGTCTTCTGCCTTTGTATCTCCAGTGCTCTAGTGCCCAAAACACAACAGGGGATGAAAATATATTTGTGTACTAAATGAATATGTAAAAGTTTTTTTTTTTTTTTTTCCTGGCCAATTTCACTTTGTTCTGATTACTCTTTTATTATATCATTTGGGTTGTTTATATTACACCTCACAAGTATATGCAGCAAATGAACTACTGTGATTCAAAATAATTTTCCTAGTCAAAAAATTTTATATATGCAAGGAGAATTGGCTATTTAAAGAAATTCTATATGAACCTTTTTGTAACAGGGCAAGGAAGACATGAATTCAAATACAGGGATTTTAAGACGCAGATTTGGGAAGGGGGTGGGGGAGTCCAAAGCTGTTTCTTCTGCCTAGACTGAAAGCTTCCCAAAGAGCCTCAGAACTGGCCCATTTCTCCCATGCTAACTACTCATGGATACTCTAAACTAAAACCTGAAAGTTAATAGGAGTAAAAAAAAAATAAAAATTTTCGTTTATTAAAAAGAAATGAGTGTAAAAGATTAATTTTTTTCCTTTTCCTCTGTTAGATTCTTTCTCAAAGTGAACACAGCTTTATTTTCTCTTGCAATACAAACAACACTGAAAGACAACACATTAAATACTGATCTTCATTGTTATTTCTAAAATCTGCAGGTAAATATCTCTCCTTGTAGAGATGTACTGTAAATTTATTTAATTGATTCTCTATTGATAATAGTTTCCATGGCTTCCAGGCTTCTAAGATTTTGAATAACATTGTAATAAACATTTCTATACACTTTTCCAGTTATTTCCTTAGCATTAATTCTTGTTAAGAAACTGAATATACATTGTGAAATTATGATCTTCAGAGGCTAATCTACTACCATTACTGGAAGAGAATATGTTACCCACACATTAATAGTACCAGTTATTAGCATAATAATAATTTTAGTAATATTATAATATTATTAGCATAATAATTATTAGCATAATAATATCTCAAAATATTTCCTATCTATTAGGCAAAAATTGTGTTCCCTGCTGTTTACTTATGGCAATAGTTTGGATCTTGAATGTTCTCCAAAGGCTCACGTGTTAAAGTCTTAGTTCCCAGCTTGGCGCTATTGAGAGGTGGTGGACATTAAGAGATGGGACCTAGTGGGAGGTTTGCAGGTCATTGGGAGCATGTTCTTGAAGGGAATAATAGGGCTCCAGTCCCTCTCCTTCCTCTCTCTGTTCCTTGGCCACCATGAGGTGTGCAGCTTTGCTCCACCATATGCTCCCTGCCATGATGTGCTACCTCACCACAGGCTCAAAAACAGTGGGCCAGCCAGGCAAGGTGGCGCATGCCTGTAATCCCAGCAGCTCAGGAGGCTGAGACAGGAGGATCCCAAGTTCAAAGCCAGCTTCAGCAAAAGTGAGGCACTAAGCAACTCAGTGAGACCCTGTCTCTAAATAGATACAAAAATAGGGCTGGGGATGTGGCTCATCGGCTGAGCGTCCCTAGATTCAATCCCTGGAACCCCCCGCAAAAAAAGTGAACCTAAAAAAAAATAAAAACAATGGGGCCAATGGCCCACACTGGAACCGTAAGCCAAATAAACTTTTCTCTCTATAAACTGATCATTTCAGGTATTTTGCTACAGTAGCAGGAAGCTGACTAACACAATTACTTTGCTAGAGAAGGATTGATCAAATTATGGCAGAAATATCTCACATTAGCCATGGAAGCCAATAAGAATCAGTGCCATAAAAAAATAATTTAATAAAAAACAAGATTCAGAGCCATGTTGGGGAAATAACAAATGACATGAATCTAATAATGGCTTAATGATATTCTGCTTATTTTTTAAAACAGTCTGTTCTTTAAATAGTTATGTTACTGGATGTTATGAATTTTCACTTCCTCTTTGGTCCCACATATCCATGATTCACTTGAGAAGAATTTGGAAAGGTCATGAAGAATTTATTCACTAACTTCACATCTGCACCCCCACCCCACCCCCACCACAGTGTGAAACAGAGCTAGCACTTTAATTTATCATGTGACCAGATTGCTCTATTTTGCAACTCAAATTTCCTGTTGGAAATATTTTTTTTTTTTTTTTTTTAATTTCTCTAAAGCTCTCTCTTACTCATCCAACAGTAATCTTATCCCTTTCCCCCTTTCTATGGAGTTTTGACTTTATAACTACCAGCTGTTGGTATTTCTTTCTGAAAAGCAAAACTGGACCTGTCTCTTATTCACGGAAAGCCCAGTGAGGTTCGCAGGCCAGTATTATTATGTGCAGGCATGCTGCTGAGAGGCAGAGTACAAGATCTGCCTGTGGCTGCTTTAATAAGTAGGATGTGACTTAGGAGACGGTTATAATTTAAAATACTTGACTTAAGTGTTCCATAGATGGAGCAGCTCATACTGGAAAGAAATAAAGCATTTTTGGACCATTACTGTGTGCCAGGCTACATGTTAATCATTTTCTAAAAACTAAATGATTTAATGCTCTGATTATATTTTCAGAAAATGAGAACCAAAGCTTCATAGAATTCAGTAAATGCTGAGGTCAGAATTCAAATCTAAGTCTCATTACAAAGCTCATCGTTTTCATTATACCATGTCCTCAATAGGGCCTGTGTGTGATGGTTTAAATGGAGAAGAAATTATGGGAAGGAGAAAGCTGAAGTTCCCACATTTGATTATCCCATAGACATTCTTCTAGCTCACCCAACTCCTAAGACTTCATTCCCACCCTCCAATATGCTTTTTTTTTTGGTATCAGGGATTGAACTTAGCAGCACTCAACCACTGAATCACATCCCCAGCCCCATTTTGTATTTTATTTAGAGACAGGGTCTCACTAGGTTGCTTAGAGCCTCACTGAGGCTGGATTTGAACTCTCGATCCTCCTGCCACAGTCTGCAGAGCCACTGAGATTACAGGTGTGTGCCACTGCGCCCGGGGAACGCATTATTTAAAGGGCTGATCACTACAGTTATGGCCAATTTTCCTAAACTTATAATAGTAGCACTTAGAATAGTAGAATATATCTAACTTGGCAGACATACTGTTCATTACATGTATGTATTTTTATCAAACCCATGAAATCAGGGTTTTGTTTTTTTTCTCCCCTTAGTGCTGGGGATTGAATCCAGAGCTTCAAGCATGCTAGGCACACATCCTACCAATGAGTTACATCCCCAGCCTAGGCTACTTTCATTCGAAATCATTGCCATCTATTTTGGTCTGTGCCCAAAGACAATAACTTAGAGAGTGGGAGGAAGAATATTTTTCAAACAGCCCCCACAATTTTATCCTAAGGACTCCAGAAAGAACAGTTGGATTGCACATTAGGTTACTTTATAAGTAGAACGGCTCTGAAAAAATCAACTTACATTTCTGGGTGTGAGAGACATTAATCCTGACACTTTCACTTGAGAATTGTTTGGACTAAGGATAAGTCAAAGTCATGCTAGACAAGCTTTGAGGCCCTGGGTTTGATCTTGATTCCCCAGGACTTAAAAAAAAAGAAAGGAAAAGAATACTGCTGCTTATTTAGAAAAGGCAAACTAATATAAAAGACTAATACAAAAGAAAACAAAGAAATGGGAACCAAGGCATTTGGTATCACTGGCTGGCAGCCCTCTGTGTCTTGAATTCGGTAATTGTAAAATATAATTCATAGGGAATGCAGTGGAATATCTTAGACTGAGTTTTTAAACTCATTGAGGGTAAACTTTTAAAATTCCTGTGCTGCTGTGAAAGTTCCAGATACTATTTATCAAAAAATGGACACAAGGAAGGAGGCAGGTACAGGATGTGACACACAAGAAAAGGCAGTGAAGGGGAAAATCAGGAGGCAGTAAGTGCTTGGTAAACTCTCCACCGGAGGAAACAGTGCTGTGAGTATAGTAGCTGTCACTGAATAAAAACTTGTTGGAATTTCCAGAGATGACCAAACAAACATTAAGAAAGAAATGGCTTTTTAAAAGCCTTTTATGGAACATTTCTGATACATTAAATTATGGGGAACAGTAATGAGGCTCTAGTGGCCATGATAACGACCGATCTTAATTTTTACCTCCCACTCCCCATTACCAGGAAGCAAATTACAGACAGCATACCATTTCACCCCTAAATACTTCGTTATACATCTCTAAAGCAAAGAAATGGAAACCAAAGCATTTCTAATTAACTTACTCCTGTGTCTGGAATGCCATAATTTGTAAATATAAAATTTACAACTTTTTTTTTTTTAAGTAACTGCAACACAAGAGGCAGTTAATCCTCACAAGAATTTCCCGAGGGAAAGCTCACCCCATAAATCCCGCTTGGCCGCGTTTTAGTCCCCCAGGAGCCCAACAGGCAGCTCAGGGACGCTTCCTTTCAAGGCCGGACCCCAGCCTGAGCAGAAGTACCCAGCCATTTAGGGTCTTGGCTAGTTCCCCTCCGCGTCCCGCCCCGCCCACTGGGCCCAGCAGTCTCAGCGCGCCTCTGTCTGCCACCGCCCCTCGGCTTAGAGAGCGGCGCGCCGCCCGGGACACCAGGCCTAAACTCGGGGGCGCGCACGCCGTGCGTCCCGGGCTCGCTCGGGATTATCGCTTGGCGAGGCCGGGGAAAGGCGAATCCTTTAGTCCGCCATGTTCTTCTCCTTGGTGCTCCGGGCCCGGGCGGCCGGCCTCACCGCCCCGTGGGTAAGGAGGCTCGGGATAAGCCCGGGCACTGCCGCCACCCTTCTCCCACTCTTCGTGCCTCCCCTAGTTTTGGGCACCGGAGGACCTTGGGCTCTGGACGGATCAGCAGGCGGCGGCAAGGACACTGCGGCCTTCTCCGTGTCCTGAGCGGTTGCAGCTTCACGCACAGTGAGGATGCCCGAGGGAGGGTCGGCAACTGTAATTGCGGCGGCTGCGTGGCTTCCCCCTCCAAACTGGGAAATGTGCGCCTAATTTGGTCACATAGTACAGGAGGGCAGGGCTACCGATGGATTTTGCTGGTTTGCTCTACCGCGGAACCTAGGCCTGCCCTCGGCTGGTCGGTCTGTGTCCTAGACCTCCGGAGCCCAGGAAAGAGGCACCTTTCACGTACAGCCTATGGACCGCGTTACTGTAGGGTTAGGGCGTACCGGAGAAAACTCTGGCTCGCTTGCTGAAGGCTGAGTTTCTTTAGGTCTAGGTAAGGGTGACCAGTGTTTGATTTACTGCAGTTGTGCTTTGGTTATCGGAAGTGCTCAGTAAATAATCGTATCAAGCCAAGTGCGAAAAAACTATCACAAACAACTGCACCCAATTAAAGAATCATAGAATTTCGGTGGTCTTTTGAGGTTCAAGTATATAGAAGTTAATTGCAGAGAGGTTGAAGCACTCAAGTTAGTTAATGCAGATTTCAGAAATGATGATTACAATAGCAGGTCATTTACTAGAAAAAAAGCCTAATTTGTCTTTGGTCAGGTTTTTTGCTAGAAGTGAAGAAAACATTGAGTCAGTTTTCAGCAAAAGAGAGGAAGATTGTTAGAAAACTGCTGAAACATAGTTAACTTAGCTGGGAACACCGTGTTAGTGAAATAAAAGGGTTTATTGGGGTGCCACATGGGCAAGGGTAGGGAAGGGAAGGGGGGGGTAGGGAAGGGATGGAGGCAGGAACAGAGAGCAAGAACAAAAGGCGGCAGGAACAAGGAAAAAGGGCAGAGTTCAGTCCGGGGCTGGCTTAAATAGAGTAGGGGCCATAAAACCCCCTTGGAGTGAGTCCTTGTCCTATAGGCCAGCAGAGGTCATGGGGGGAGGTAGTGGTAGTGGACAAGGGTCTTGCTGGTCAGGTTTTGGTCACGCTGAGGATCTCGGGAGCCGTAGTTTTTCCACAAGGCACCTGGAAAGGTGTGGCCTTCTGCCTGGGAGGCGTGGCCTTCTGCCTAGAACCAACATTCCCCCCTTTTTGATTTCTTAGGAAGTGGGGCGTCGTGTTTCGATCTGGCTGCTTCGGAGCTGAAATGGGGCGACGTGGGGTAGTTTTGGGGGGAGGGAGGAATGTAGGCAGGCAGGTCAGGCTTGAGGGTTAAAAAAATTCCCAGGAGGCAGGCACCATAAAGATGGATCTCTGCAGGAGTGAATTGGATGAAGGTTCCTTGAAGCCATAAATCGGTGAGGGTGTCAAACCAGGCTTCTGCAGAGGTCACCGGGGGAATCAACCAACTATCTTCTTGGAGAGCATGTAGGAATTGTAGGCATCTCGAGTTTACAGGTGGCATCTTAACACTATTATGGAAACAACAAAGAAAAGAAGGTGAGATGGATTATTTTCCATAGGCCTGTGTTCTACCAGGTGGGACTTACGGTGAAGAGGCCAATGGAGAGTGCGAAGCACATTATAGTGAGTGTCTGGTGGCAGCGTAAGGGCAGGACTCAGCAGGGGTCTCTGGTTGGAAAG
>JAKELJ010000682.1:0-17949 GCA_025594165.1 Tamias sibiricus
AGACTTTCAATACTTGGTCTTGGTGAGGCATCTCAAAATACTGCCTTTGTTTTCTGAAGATTGTCATCTTTTTCTGTCTTTTTTCTTTCTTTGATCTCAGATGCATAGAGTCAGGATGAACCTTAAATTCCAAACCTTTGGAACCAGTTCTCATCGTACTCTGCAGGGACTATTTTTGATATGGCTACAGGATATCTAATCTCTCTCAAACTTGTTTCCTCTTTGATAAAATGAAAAATTAAAACACATGATATGACGTTCACTACTAATTCATATCAAATAAATTTTTGAGGTCACTGTTGGGCTTTTTCAGTTTGAAAGATCAAGTTTTTTTCTTTCTTTGGTTACCTGCAAGGTAGTTTGTATATTCCTACATGCACTGATTTGTTTGTGTTTGGTCTAATATTTTAGTTATCTATCCTTACAATGTAGTGTGTTGATGGATCTTTGTAAGAGCTCAAGTAGAGAAGAGGTCCAAATTGTCACCTCATCTTTCCAGGGAGATTCTTTCCAGATTACTTTGCATCACCATATGTCTATATCCTTTCCTACATGTGTGTGGATTTCTTTCCTCCAGGTTTTACAGATCAAATGCTAAGGGTCTTTTAAGGCTGTCAGCAAAGCCGATACCATCGTGATCAGTCAGGACAAACACAGCGAAGGAAAGTGGTCCATTCAAGCCATCAGGGAGTTTTGCGATTACTGCCACCCCAGATCAGTATTCACTGTGTGAGGTTACAGTCACACCTGAGGGGTCACAAATAGAGAAGACTTCCAGATACTGCTTTCCAAAACTTGCGGATTAGGGATGCAGCTGAGTGGAATGTATCCACTGTGTCTCTGATTTCTTAGCCCTTGGAGGAGCCCTAATAGGAAGGGCTGGTTGTAGCTAGCTGGAAGCCCATATGTTCCACCTGATATGTGACGCACCTGTAGTGCACCCGCAAACCTGTAGGTTTATATAAACCCGGGGGGAAAGCGGTGCCGAGTTAGGAGAACAGAGAATTGCCAGTCGGGCAGCTCACTCGGTTCGGTCAGAAGAATCAGAGCGGCCAGAACATAGGCAGAGCGTTTTTACAGAAGAGGACAGAAAAGAGAAACCAGGATAGAAACGAAGTAATGATGGTCAGAGTTAGGCGAGGCTCCTGAGGAAGACAGAAGACAGAAAGAAAAAAGAAGGAAGAAAGAATGAGAGAAGAAAGAAGCTCTAATCTTCTCTAAGCTAGCTCTAAGAAGACAAGAGAAAAAGCTTCGCCTTTAATTTTTCTCTCTAAAAAATCTTTCTTTCCTTCTCTAAGCTCTAAGAAAGTAGAAGTAAAAGTAGTAAAAGCTTCACTCTGCCTCCCGAGAGTTTTTCCTACCGGTTTTCTGTTCCAGGCAGCTTACAAATGGTGGGTCCGTTCCGGGGCTCGGTAGGCACGAGAAGAAAAGCTAAGAAATTAAGGAGAGCAATGAAAAAAGAATAGCCTGAGGACTCAGTTGAGACCAGCAAACAAGGAGTAGTAAAAAAGAGAGCATAGCCTCTGACTCAGTCTGAGGCCATGTAAGAATTAAGCTGAAGCAGAGTAGCCAGCGAAAAAGCGAAGTGTCCCCCAAGAGCCCAGCCAAAAGCCGAAGCAGAGTAGCCGGCAAAAAAAAAGCCATAAAACATATAGATGAAAAAGCCTTGAGCTTTAGTATAAAGAAAAAAGCCATGAGCTTACTTTAAAAGAAAATAGAGATTAAATAGCATGGTAAAAACATGCAGACAAAAACACATCCCGACCACACTGACTGTCAGTGGATGTTGGTCATCGACAATCCTGACTTGCTTGCAGTCATAATCATCCTATTTTAGACTTCTTACTAGTACTGGTGTGCTTCTCCAATACTGCCTTTGTTTTCTGAAGATTGTCATCTTTTTCTGTTCTTTTTCTTTCTTTGATTCCAGATGCATTAGAGGTCCAGGATGAACTTAAATTCCAAATCCTGTGGAACCAGTTCTCATCGTACTCTGCAGACTATTTTGATTATGGTCTTACTGGAAATTAATCTATCTAAACTTGTTTCCTCTTTGATTAAAATGACAAATAATAACTCATGATATGAAGTCACTACAAATTCATATCAAATAAAATTTTTGAGGTCACTGTTGGGCTTTCAGTTTGAAAGATAATTTTTTTTTCTTTCTTTGGTTACCTGCAATGGTAGTCTGGTATATATCCTACGTGCACTGATTTGTTTGTGTTTGTCTAATATTTTTGTTAATCTTCCTACAAGGTAGTGTGTAGATTGATATTTGAAGAGCTCTAGTAGAGAAGAGGTCAAAATGTCACCTCATCTTTTCAGGGAGTTTCTTCTCCAGAATTAACTTGGCATCACCATATGTCTAATCTTTCTACATGTGTGTGGATTTCTTTCCGCCAGGTTTTACTGATCAAATGTATGGGTTTTTAAGGCTGATCAGCAAAGCTGATACATCGTGATCAGTCAGAGACACCACAGCGAAGGAAGTGGTCATTTCAAGCCATAGGGAGTTGCGGGTTACTGCCACCCAGGATCAGTATTCAATGTGTTGAGGTTACAGTCGTCACACCTGAGGGAGTACATCAAATAGAGAAGGACTTCCCGATTTCGCTTTCCAAATATTGCGGATGCGATAGGATGCTAGCTCAGAGGAGGTAATTACACTGTGTCTCAGAATTTCTTAGCCCTTGGAAGGAGACCTATAATTAGGAAGGGGATGTTGTATGCTAGCTGGAAGCCATAAGTTCCACATGATATGTGACGACACCTGTAGGCACCCGCAAACCTGAAGGTATATTACCGGGTGGATAAGCGGTCCGTGTTAGGAGAACAGAGAATTCAAACCAGTCGGGCAGTCTCACTCGGTCGGTCCGACAAGAATCAGCAGCGGCCCGCAACGGACGGCAGAGCGGTTGCCAGCTAGAAGAGACAGAAGCAGCGAACCAGCATCTCTGACGAAAGAAGTAATGACTGAGTCGCAGAGTTATGGCCGAACGGCTCCTGAGAGAAAGCCAGAAAGCACAGAAGAAAAAAGAAGGCAGCGAGACACGCAGAGCGAAAGAAGAAGCCTCTAATCTGACACGCTCACAGCCTAAGCCTTACTACGAAAGACAAGCAGCAAAACGCTTCGCATGCTTTAACTCTTTGCCCGTGCTCGCCAGAAGTCTTGCTTTCCACTCTATCACTCGCTCGCTACGACCGTAGTAAGTCCAGAGAAGTACATAAAGCTTCAGTCTTCTGCCTATCCGCAGTGTTTTTTTTCCTCCCGGTTTCGTCTTGGTAACCCGGCCGTGCTTACAAATGGTGGATCCGTGCGGTTCATAGCGACGGGTCTGGGTACAAGAGAAACGGACAAGCTAGGAACATAAGGAGAGCAACGAAACAGCATTGCCTGAGATCATCAGTGAGTTGAGACAAGCAACCAAGAGTCGTAAACAAGAGAGCATAGCCTCTGACTCAGTTGGAGGCCAATCGTAAGAATTGAAGATCATGAGAGGCAGGAGTAGACGCATCGAAAAGTCCGTAACGCGAAGCCAGCTCATAAAGCCGAAAGCAGAGTAGACGGCAAACAGCCATAAAATAATATAGAGAGAAAGATGAAGCCTTGAGCTTTAGTATAAAGAAAAAAGCCTTGAGCTTTAAAGAAAATAGAGAATTAAATAGCATGGTAAAAAAAACCATGCAGAAAAAATGCCATTGAGCTTTGGCAAGAAGCCATAAAGAAAAAATAAAGAAGAGGAAAAAAAAAAAAAATAAGTCAAAGACGCTTATACAATTGTGTTAACTAAGTGCGTTAGCTGCCATCCTCTGCAGTAGGCTTTCTTAAAGCCGCAGCACCTTCCAAAAAGGGCTCAAATATCCACCCTTTTAAAAACAAAGGTGGAAAATGCTAGGTAAGGGACAAGAAAATAAATAGAGAAAATTGAATTAAAGCACCTTTTTAAACTAAAGGGAAGGAGATATGAAGGAGCCACTCATTAGGATAGGCTTGTTTGTAAGCTAGCTGGAAGCCATTAAGTTCACCTGATATGTGATGCCACCTGAGGCCACCCGCAAACCTGAAGGTATTATAACGGGTTGTGAAAAGCGGTCCGACGTTAGGAGAACAGAGAAATTCTCAGCCGTCGGGCAGTCAACTCGGTAGGTAGATGAATCAGAATCAGGCCAGAAACGTAGGCAGAGCGGATACAGAAGAGAAAACTGATTGAGACACAGAAGAGGAAAGAATCAGATAGAAGACAGTAATGACTGGTAGCAGTGTTGGCCGAGGCCTCCAGAGGAAGGACAGAAGGACAGAAGAAAAAAGGAAGGAAGAAAGATAGAGAGAAGAAATGAAGCTCTATTCTTTCTTAGCTTAAGCTCTAAGTGACAAGAAGAAAAGCTACGCTTTATATATCTTTCTCTCTAAAAATCTTTTTTTCCATCACCCTAAGCTCTATGAAGTATGAAGTAAAAGTAAGTTAAAAGCTTAAATCTGCCTCGAGAGTGTTCCTCCCGGGTTACTTGGTACCAGCAGCTTACTAGCCCCTCTTCAAAAAACACATCAGATTCTAAACTATGAATTATTCTTTTTTAAGGTGTTTTTTTTAAGGACTAAATATCCCACTACAGATAAAAGCAGCACCCCACCTCTGAATTCAGTATCTAAGTAAACATGTACAAAAGATTGCATGCCCTACACAAGGAGCTCTTAGCCCTTATTCAAGGCTCTGTGACCTGAAAGTTATTAACAGCCAGCTTTACCAAGCACTCACTCCTACAGGCTGCCCTGTAGAATACCTGCTGATAAAAACGTAGAGGGGCTTGAGCTACAAGTCCGGATGTCAGACCCCCACTGACCTCCCATCTCTTTGGATTTGTGTATCACAAAGAGTTTGTAATCATTTTCAATCATCACATGATCCCACTGATCTCATTTTCAAGGGAGCTTCATTAGTTTAGGCGGAGACAGCTAAGAACAGTGTGTTTGGCAGATTAATCTTGTCTAGTCAAGTCATTCTGTGTGACACTACAGAAGTCACTCCTACTGTAACACAGTGGAAAGCAAATTCAGTTGTATAGAGCTTGGTCCTTGCTGTCTATGAGCCTTAACCCCCGTTACATGGAGACGAAAACATGCAATTTTGTCATTTCGCTTTTCCAGTGAATTTCTGTTGGGGGGGACAGATCGATTTTACTTCTGACCCACAAAAAACCACAAGTTGGACTAAAAATGTAGTTAAGGTTGTTGGATATTCTCATATACTTGGAAGGATCCTTTTTTGACTGAAAAATCCTGATAATATTTGAGTTTTTCACCATAGACTGTACATGTTTTTTACTTTTCTTCTTGAGAGTTGCTTCCAAGTTGTTTAGTTGTTCCATTAGTGATTGACGTTTTCCCATGTTTGTGATTTAAACATAGATGATTTACTTCACTCAATAATTTGTTTTTGTTCTGTGAGAGCTATCAACTTTAACTTTCTTACTATTCACTTAATTCTTGCTAATACCTCGAGCAGTAGAGGTGATAGTTTTATGTTAGGACAGATCGTGGATTTTTACCTCAACTTTTCATTTGAGTAATGTACACTGTTACATTTGTAATCATGAATGGATATGTCTTCGATAGATACTCCGCAGCAACAACTCCCCCGCTTGAGTTCACATGTTCAGTATAGGAAGACACATTTATGTATGGGGTTCCCTTGGTCTCCGAATGGGCTTGAACTGAGTAAAGGTATATTCAACTGGAGAGAGCATTATTAAATTCTGTGAATGTCAAAAAGCCGCAATATCCATTCGTTTTATGCCGTAGTATGTTGGAGGTGTGAAGAATATGCACAAAAAGACACGTTATAATGGTGACCTCCCCTGTTTCCTTGCATTTTATAATTAAAATTTTCCTTCGAGACCGTATGTCGCTGCTTGTTCTCCGTGGCAAGTAGCAGGCAACGGAAGATGGAGGGTGAAGGACGGAACATAGGACACCACCAACATACCCACCACATGCTGTTTTCAATACACGTTGCTTAATTCCAGCAACAGACTAGCTCTGAGTTTTGTTTAGGTTGATGTAGTCATAAGATCACCTGAGGACATTAGTTTTAGGTTTCTTAGGGATTTAAAAAAAAATAAACAAAATGAAATGATCTAATTTGATCCTCATCAATGGTCAAATTCTCTTTCACTGTGGAAAAATGGAGTGATGACGTGGGTTCTGATCTTCCTTGCTACCATCAGAGAAAATAAGGGTTCCAGCTACCTGTATTTAAACTGATGAAATAGCGTGTTCTGTTACCTTATAGCCAAAAGGGTGAATGGTTAGAAAGTGGAAAGGAATGTTGAAAAAGGAGTCAGTTAAAATAAATGTTTTTACTTTTCTTCTAGGAAGTGTTCCATTGTGCTTGACTTTTCCATGTTTATTGATCTTAATACTATGATTTACTTCACTCAAAATTTGTTTTGTAGCTATCAAACTTTTTAACTTTCTTACTATTCACTTAATTTCTAACCTCAACAGTAGAGGATTGTTTTATTTAGGAAGTTGATTTTTCTCAATTATCATTTGAAATGTACAACTGATACATTTGTTAATCATTGATGGGTACTTCTTTCAGATTTCCAGCAAACTCCACATTGATTCACATTCATTAAGAAGGCATATGTTATGGATCCCTGTCATGGGTTTAATGAGTAATCAAAATGGACGAGGCATTAAATCTCGTGAATGTCAAAAGCCCAATATACATCGTTTTCTCGCCGTAGTGTTTTGTGGTAAATTATGACAATGAACCTGGCTTAATGGGAACCTCCACTGTTTCCTCATTATAAAATTTTACTTAGAGAAAAGTATCTGGCCCACCCTGAAAAGAAGGAAAGGAATGGAAGGGAGGGCATGAAGAAGAAAATAGGACTCAACAAATAACAAAATGCTGTTTCAATAAGTTGCTTAATTCGAGAAAGGACTAGCTCTGAGTTTTGTTTTGGGTTGTTGTGTCATAAGATCACTATGAGGAATTAGCTTTATAGGTTTCTTAGGGATTTTAAAAAAAATAAACAAATTGAACTGATCTAATTGATCATCAATGGTTCAGATTCTCTTTTAACTGTGGGAAAATGGTGTATGCCGTGGGTCTGATTTTCCTGCTACGACCCAGAGATAAATAAGGGTTACCAGCATACCCCCGTATTTAAACTGAGAAATAGCTGTTTTCTGGTGACTATAGCCAAATGGGTAGATGCGGTTTAGAACGTAGGAATAGGAATGTTGGAATGGAGTCAGTTAAAAGGATAATCCCATGTGATTTCTTATTTCCTTTTTCTGTACTTCTGGGTTCTGTTGTTTGGCTATGGGATGCAGCAACTGCACTGTCATATTGGGAAAAAAGGGTCTTCCTTGATTCAATTGTGTATTCTCTCAAGCTTCCACTTAAAAAGTAGCATTACTCTTTCACTGGTATCATGAGGTTCTGTTAGGCTCAACTATGTCTAACACAACTTTATGCTTTCACATGGCTATTTCTGATATGCAAACATGGGAATCCAGAAGTGCTTTGTTCAGATGAGGATGCTCAGAAACTTGTTGCAAGAGAGTCTACTTTCCCTCCTTCTGCTCAGTTCGGTGGATAGTTGCCACACAGCTCTCCATGGCGGCAGTTTTGAACTTCTTCCGCAACATCGAACCTAACTGAATATTATAGCTGATTGATTTAAACTTAAGTCACATCAGCTGTCACAACCTGAAGAATTTGAAGAAGTCATTAACCAGGAATACAATTTTGGGTGGCATCTGAAATTTCTTGGTGAGATGACAAATCGAGCTGAAGTGGTTGACAGTTCTTTAAGATCCATTAAGCATTTCTAAAGATAGCATTGCACCTGAGGGAATGCCAAGAATTTTTTAGCACATTCAGAATAATTAAAGGACACCGCCACCAGACACATTTTTTTAAAATGTAGGACAAACTAGAAGAAAATCTACAGGCTGGGCGTGGTGTGCAACACGCTTTGTAACCCAGCACTTTGGGGAGGCCTGAGGCAGGAGGATCGCGATTTCAAAGCCGAGCATCAGCAATAGCGAGGCATTAGCTACTCAGTGAGAAATGGGTCTCTAAATTAAAATACAAAAAAGGGCTGGGGGATGTCGTCCCCCATGAGCAGATGTTCGAGTGCCCCTGAGTTTCAATCCCCAGTACACCAAAAATAAAAATAAAAAAAATAAAAAAAAACAACAAATACAATCTTTTCGTATGCTACCATAGTAAGTTCTTCCTTATCTAGTAATTTATGTATAAATAAACTTTTTTGGCAACACTAAAATCTGAACACATAACATGACTTAAAATCTAAAACATAAAAATATGCTATCTATGTCAGATTAATATCTACAGTCGATTCTATTTAGATTTAAGTTCACTAAGGTGACTAAACATGTAAAAGGACTTGAAAGAATTAGTACATTTCAAAATTGCAAAGGTGATAATAATTATATAAAAGAAGACATAAAGTAGAATTGTATAAGATAAATTGTAGTCAATCCTTGGGATACAATAGTAGTAAATAGATGTGTAATTCAATTCATATTATCCAAATTATAGAAAGGTAACAACTGAAAGATTCAACATATAGAAAGCAAACAAAGTTTAAAGAGTAGGAGAACAGTAATCCCCCAATAAATGCAAAGGTACAAAATAGCATAGGATTAGTACTCACGTGATTAAAAACTATAAAAGTAAGTTTTATAACCAATTAGAATTAGAAAAGCATAATCTTATTCAATAGTTTATAGAATATTATCCCACCCCCACAAGGAGGAACAGGTTTTAAAATTCACAATAAACAAATGTTAATAGATAGTAAAATACCTGGAAATTGCTTTCTGAAGGGTAAATCACACCAGTGAAAATACAGTCAAGAGATTTTTTTCACCAGCCTTTGTGGCTTGTCAGAGGTCTAAAGAAGGTGTGGAGAGAGAAGAGTCAGGGATTGATGGGAGTGTGCAAAACTCTGGTGCGGGAGAGAGGAGTCAGGGAGTGAGGGGAGTGTGCAAGCTCTGGATGGAAGGCCGGCTGTGGTCTTGGAGCTGTGGGCTTAAGCCAGCTGCCTTGGGCTGGAATATAGTGGTCTAAGGCCTGGTTGCAGAGTGGCTGCTCCTCTCAGCAGGGATGAGCTTTATGGTGTCTGTGTGTCTCCAAACTATGACCAGACAGGAGGCTTTTATTAGGGGTTTTCTGGTGGGGGAGTGTGCCAAGAGCGACCTTTATTGCTATTGGGCTTTTGCCTGTGGGGTGTGGGTGACCTTTTTAAACTATTGGCTCCTGACATGGGCTGGAGGGTGGCCATTCAAGCCTATTGGCTCTGCCTGGGGAAAAAACTATACATCTTGCTCTGAGAACAGAGCGAACCTTTTGGCCCTCTGCCTGTGGAATGGTGACATTTTGGTGACCTTTAGCATATTGGCTCCTGCCCATCTATCTCTTTATAACGCATAATAACTTTAGTTTGATAAGGAATAGTGGATCGTGATATTACAAAAATTCATGAATATGATTCAATCTCTGATTTAACAATTTAGCAAGGCACTATGGAAACTTTGCAAGACCTGTCTCAAAATAATATTGAAAAGGTGCTGTACACATGTTGGTACGTACAGGCCTGTAATACGCAACTTGGGAACTTGAAGAGGATCTTGAGTTCAAAGCCAGCCTCGGCAACTAAAACAAACAGGAGGTGTCTAAGGTAACTCAATTGAGGACTTGTCTCTAAATAAAATACAAAAAAGGGCTGTGGATGTGGCTCAGTGGTTTCGCATGGGTGGTACAAAAAAAATTTTGCAATATAGCACACAAGAACGATCTAAGAAGTACATGAATATCTATCAAACAATCAATATTATTTTGAGAAACTAACTAAGTTATTTAAATATTTTTATTATGTCTAGACTGGGATGTGGTGGCACCACGCTTGTAATCCAGCACTTCGGGAGGCTAAAGGCAGGAGGATCATGAGTTCAAGCCAGGCCTCTGTCATGGAGAGGCACTTAGAACTCCAGTGAGTCCATTGTCTCTATATACAATTACCAAAACAGGGGGAAGGTGGTCTGGGGATGTGGCCCAGTGGTGAATGCCCTGAGTTCAATCCCTGGTTACAATGAAAATAAAAATAAAAAAGTAAAAAACAAAAATTATATCTTAGTATCCAGGGTACATAAATAATAAACATTAATAATAAAAGTAAGAAAAAAAAAAAATGTGCGCTGGGGAACAGCTCAGTTGATTGAGTTTTTTGCCTCACATGCACAAGGCACATGTGTTCTATCCCTAAGCACAACAATAATAAATAAATACATTACTAAATAATAAACAAAAATAACTTCTGGTATAAATAATAATAAATCTACTATATCAATAGTTTTATGCTAACAGAAAGTTAGATGAGGAAAGCCATTTGTGGAACATAAATGGACGAGTTCATCAATTAGCCTCAATTTGTTGGGTCAAATCAATATATATTAACATATCTATGTTCATTAAACTACATTGAATAGAGATATGTGTGGTTAGCCAATAAAACATGTCCTTCGGGCTGGGATATGTGGCTCTGCTGTAGAGCGCTCGCCTAGCAGGTGCGCGGCCGGGTTCGATCCTCAGCACCACGTACAAATAAAACCCATTGTGTACACTAAAAACAAATTAAATAAATATTTTAAAAAAAAATAAAAAAACATGTCCTTTCACATAAGTGCCATCAAAGCAGTTTGGAATCAACTACAAAAAGATTTTCAAACTTAAGTTATGGAATTTGGGGTGGTCGGCTATAGGACTCAGCGGTTTGTTGACACTTGCCTGATAGTGTGTGAAAGCACTTGGTTTCAATTTACAGCACCGATATAAATAAATTTATAAAAAGGTTTGTCAACCAATTAAATAAAAAACAAAGTATAAGAACTTACATATATATCTATGATGATCAACTTTAGTATATTATGCCAAGTTGAAATAAGTCATTCATAAAAATACAAATACCATGTGATTCTACATTATGAGATAGACATAATATTAATAAAACACGCTGGGCCAAAAGGAATGGCTATCTGGATAGAAATGGTTAGGAGACAAATGCAGCTCTTGTTTGGGGGGATGATAAATGAATTTTTTACTTTTATGTGATACAAAACTTTCTTAGAAATATGTCCACAAAATACATTTTGAGTCAACACTAATGAACAATACATTAAAATATATAAAGATTAGTAAGTTTTTGGATTTGCTCAAACTTAAATTTGAGTATAGTATAAAGATGAAACAGAATTGTGGTAAATTCTTACTTTCAAGGAAACAAACCGATTAAATCTATATAGTGTGCTGAATGTGACTAGTAATTTTATAGCTACTTGGAAGGGTGATGAAGCAAGGAAATCTAATTCAGCTTCAGACCTTAGCAAGAAATCTGTTTCAAAATAAAGTACACAACAAGAGATGGAGATGTGTCAGTGTTAGGAATACCCTTGTGATCAATCTCCATATACATACATATGCCTATATAATAAAATTTGTTAATTATATGTATTGTACACATAAACAATGTAAAATAATCAAAGCACTACATAGAAATAATAAACTAAACCAGGGGTAATATTTATACCATGTAAGTAAAAAGCATATATACTTTATGAAAATGGGCATGTAGTTCATCTGATTTTAATTTTACTAATATTGTCCTAAGGTGAGATTGTCATGATTATTTATATTCAAATTATATCATATAGGTCTTTAAAATAAAAAAAATAGTCATGAAGTGAGAAGGGACCTATGTACAACCCTAAAGCTAATATAACAGATGTAGAAATCAAAAAGAGAACATAAGAATTAGAGACAAAATGTAATCAACACATAATTCTGAATAATTTGTATTACTTATAAATCTTTCTTTTAAACATTTCATATTGTTGTGTTTTGTTAAGATTGTATTTATTTTTAATTTGTTTGTTTTTATGTGGTTACTAATTATCATAACCAGTGCCTCACATGTGCAAACTAAAAGCACTCGCCTCTGAGCCCAGCCCCTGTCCTTAGAAAACCTGCTTTAGACCCACAATTTTCAGCTTTATTTATATTGCCAACTGGAAGCATGGATTTGTGTTTTACTGCTAGCATAATATGGCTGACTGAATTTCACCGGAAAATCCAGTATAAGCATTCTAAAACTCTGAATGAGAAAAATTTGAATGAATAAATATTTAAATTTATTAAATAAAACTCCTTCTATAATACGACATATATTACAAAGTTTTAACCTAGAGATATTCAGAAAAGTGCACGGATTTTCTAGGGAGCCTCCAACATCAATAAATGTCCATCAGATTATGTTATGTCACAGGCATTAGGGATTACTTCTGTGAATTTGAATGTAGGGAGGACTACGGGTGTAACAACATGGAGCTTTAAAGAATTGGGAACAGCATGGTATAAATGTAGGGAGGCTATGCTCTTTATTGTTTGCTATAGGGAAATAAGCACCAAGTTTGAGAAATATCATTTCATTTCTGTTGTCTTTTAGCTTCTCAATTTAACATTTTAAAACATGACTTCCTCTTTTTGCGACATTTGGACACTTGTCTGTATTCCCCAGCTTCATTGATTTCGTACCCACTTGCGATATAGTGGCGTACTATCACCTTTTCTCTTCTTAAATTACAAGGTTGTATTGCTAGGGGACAAGAAAGGTGACCAATGATGAATCTTTAGCCAGCCAAGACATGTACACTGGAAAATGGATATGACTCATGTGTTGTTATGGCGTTTGGTAACTGCTCTGATGTTTCTTCATCTTGTCCTCATTAGAAATAAAGAAAGAGAAGAGTTACACAAAATAATTATAGATCAATTATTTTTCCTGATAAAACACGAAGATTTACTTTGAAAAATCTTTTTTTATTCTCCAGATTGTGAGCACTGCTTTGAAAAAATTAGGTTTATAAAAAGAAAAATATTTAACATTTGACTTTTCTAACAAAAAACAAATGCCCCATTCCCCATCCTAAAAACCAAGAATCTATTAAAACTTTGTTCATGCAGAATAGATGCTTCCAAGAGAGTTATGTCTTACAAAAGGTAAAAACTTGAAAATATTTGGCAGTAAAATAGGAATTCTGAAAAAAATTTTGCTCACCACAGAGAGACCAGGTTTCTCTAGATGCTTTAACATCACATCTCTATAGTAATAGTCGGGCTGAGCAGTATCCAGCCATTTCCATTCCTCTTCAATGGCCAATCACAGAATGTAAATGGTTACCTAAAAATAAATTGAGTAATATACATATCACTTGATTAACCATTATGATCCTTGACACAATTTATAATTATGACCTTATGTTGTTAAAATAAATGTGATACATTATGTGGTTCTGGGGATTGGAACCCAGGGCTGCCTTGTGCAAGCAGGGCAACACTCATACCAACTTAGCTACATCCCAATCACACAATAATTAGTTATAAGCAGTGAAATTGGTGAATAAATTCAGTATACTAAAACCAGAGAGCAGCATATGTGAAGTAAAACAATGGAAGAAGTGGATAAAATTTTTTGACATATCATAATGGATAAATAACAGGTGCAATAAGTTATTGAAATATTCATATGGCTCATTTTGAAGTAGGGAGAGTGAGGGATATTTATATAGGTAAGGAAGAATTCTGAAAGTTTTTGTCCCCTAACCACACTCGTATCTATATCTCACACAACCCCCACATGGTGCCCTCCCCCTCCCCCCCCCCCCCCACCATCCCTTCCCCCCAAATCCCCCCCCCCCTCGTGACCCCCCCACTACCACCACCCCCACCACCCCCCTCCCACCTTCCACTATAACCATATTAAACGGTCTGGATCATTGATGTCTTTTTTTCTTGACAACAGCCTTTTCATAAAAATTAGGGATTTAAACCAAGCACACTCTACCACTGTGCTGTATCCCCAGAATTTTATTTTTCTTTGAATTTTGAGATAGGGAGGCTCACCAAATTGTCTAGGGCCTCTCTAATATAACGACACTGGTCTCAAATTTGCCACCCTCATACTCTAGCTTCACGAGGTTTGTTTTGTTTATTGGGTTTGGTTCCCAGAGATAAACCCCAGTGATGCATTACTGAGCTATATCCCCAATCGTGTTCTCAAAATTTATTTTTTCCAGGGTCTCACTAAATCACTGAGGCAGCCCTAAGCGTGTGATCTATGTTTTTTAGTCTCTGTATCACTAGAATTACAGGTATGCACCAACATGACCATTTAATGTTCTGGAATTTTGAAGATGCAGCTAGCTAGAACTTGGAAAAAGTAGACAATTTTGTACAGCAGCAAAGTTCAATAGTAATAAAATGAGAAATATATGTGTCACTAAAAACTTTAGGGGTTATAAATTAAAACAAGTGCCATAGATAATTATAATAATTCATAAATAAATTAATATAATTCATATAATGAATAAGTTATCACAAATAAACTGATACTTTATAATAATTTAAGTGTTAAAATGATTTAAATTTTATTATATAATAAAATTATGATTATAATTTGTAATCATATATTTTTTAAAACCAACATATCCAAAATGTTATCATTCTAATATATGACCAAACGAAAAATTTTAGTTAACTACATTTGTTTTTCATTAAAACTTTCAAATCTCACACTATTTTCTACTTCTAATCATTCTCAATGTAGTTCAGCCTCATTCCAAGAACTTATTAGCCACATGTGGCAACTGGCTGCCACAACCTCTGAGGGCTCTGGTTCCCTGACCTCACGGTAATTGAATGATTAAACCCTCCTTTCTATCAGAGGTGAGGAAACATGTCTTCTTTACCAATATTTTCTCCTCTGGACCAAATGAGAAAAGAAACTAATTTCTATTAGACACAGGAGATGAGAGTCCCCAAAGGCAGGCCTACTTCCCAGCTACTATCTGGAAAGGTCAGTAAGCCCTTTCAGATATTAGACAGTGAAGAAAGGGATGATGCAAACCCAGGAGGAAAGAGTCTCATATATTCACAATCTGTCTACACCTTGACACCAGAAATTTAGTTGTGAAGAAAAGAATAAGACATCTTATTTTGCCATTGGGCCTTTCACCCTAGTGGATCTACCTATGGTTTTCTGGTTTCATCATTTGTTGTATGTGTCGGTATAAGTTTAAATACCAATAATATTTTCATGTCCTACATGCATTTCTGCATAACCCAGATCTTTTAATAGGACCTCTTCAACATTAAATCAATAAAATGAAATCAGTATTTCTTGCATGCCTACTTCTATTCAGTTAAACTTGAAATCAGCATGTCTTGTGTTTTGGCATCCTGTTTGCATTAGATGTATTTGTTGATTACCTACAAGCACTAACAAAACTACCCACCAAAACTAATTCATGATTGAAAATGATCAGTTTATGAGTAAGCCCAATTTAGACTTGGCCTTAGCTTGGGGTATGCTGATTTCAGCAGGATCCTTTAAGCATATGCTCTGCTATTTGGCATGGTACCCCCTACTCCTGGAAAGAGAGATGGCTGACCACTCTGGTATTGTCAATCTCATCCAACATGGCCTTTTCTGTTCATAAGCATATATGAGCTTCTTTTTCCTTGAGATGGTGGGGTTTATGAAGACAAAAACAGAAAGAATTCAAGACATTTTATCGGCCATAGCATAATACCAGTATATTTACATACTCACCATATTCTACTGGGCTATAATATATAAGACCTTTTGGAATCATGTCTTGGCAAACAGATTCTGCCTCTTGATTAAGAACATGGCAATTTAAACAAACACACACACCACAACACACACACACACACCACACACAACACACACCCAATTTTCCAATGGCCTGAATATGGGAAGTGGTAAAAGAAACTGGACATATTTTTGCCTACTTTATATTCTTATATCTTTTCTTTTCAAGTTGAATATTTATACTTACTCTATCTAACTTATTAAAATCTTACCAAAACACAGGTACTCTAGAGGGAACTAGTCAGGTTTTGGACTTCCGAGTCACTACTGCCTGGCCCTATTGGAGAGTTAAACACTTACTGAATTCATAAGCAAATCTCCCCTAGATCACAAAATTAATGGTTTTCCATTGGTGTGGCAAGCGACCACCAGTGACATCAGAGTTTATAGCACTCACACTCCATTTTGAAACTCATTTTGAGAAACCTCAGATCTCATGGAGTTTAAGAGGCTGGACCAACTTCATTTCATGCAAGGGGTGCAAAGGGATATTTTTAACTAAATATTTTCCACAAAACCAAAGCAGAAGTGGCACTTTCCTGAAACAGATAGGGTCCAAAAGGCAGGCCATGACTTCCTGCTCTATCTGTAAAGGTTCAGTAAGCCCTTTCAGATATTAGGACGTTGAAGAATGGATGATTGCAAACCCAGGAGGGAAAGAGTCTCATATATTCACATCTGTCTACCCGTGACACCAGAATTTAGTTGTGAAGAAAAAGAATATAGAATCTTATTTTGCCATTGGGCACCTTCACCCTTGTGATCTAACCTTGGTTTTTGGTTCATCAGTTGTTGTATGTGTGGTATAAGTTTAAAATTCCAATAAATTTTCATGTCTACATGCTATTTCTGCAATATCCCAGATCTTTTTATAGGAATTCTCAAACATTAAATCATATAAATGAAATAGTATTTCTTGCATGGCCCTACTTCTATTTCAGTTAAACTTGAAATCAGCTTGTCTTGTGTTTTGGCATCCTGTTTGCATTAGATGTAGTTGTTGGATTACCTACCAAGATAACAAACTACCCCAAAACTAATTCATGATTGAAATGATAGTTTTTGAGTAAGCACAATTTAGACATGGCCTATGCTGGGGATGCTGATTTCCGCAGGGATCCTTTATGCATATGCTCTGCTATTTGGCATGGTACACCCTACTCCTGGAAGTGAGATGGCTGACCACTCGGTATTGACATTCTCATCCACATGGCCTCTTTTCTGTATTCATATGCATAATATGAGCTTCTTTTCTTGAGATGGTGGGGTTTTATGTAAGACAAAAACTGAAAGAAATTCAGACATTTTCGGCCTAGGCCATAATACCAGTTATTTTCATACTCACCATATTCTACTGGGCTATAATATATAAGACCTTTCTGGAATCAAGTTGGCAAACGATTCTGCCCCTCTTGATAAGAACTAGCATTTTAAAACAAACACACAACACACACACAACACACACGACACACAATTTCCAATGGCCTGACTATGGGAAGGAAAAAGAAAATGGACTATTTTGCAATTTTTATTCTTATGTCTTTTCTTTTCAGATGATATTTTATATTATTTTCTAAATTATTTTTATCTCTTACCATAATCACACGGTTACTAGAGACTAGTCTGGTTTTGGACTCAGAGTCACTACTGCCAGCCTCATGGGAGTAAAACTTACTGATCATATGCTTAATTCCCTAGATCCACCAATTAAATGGTTTTCCATTGGTGTGCAAGGCACCACCAGTTTACATTCAGAGTTTTATAGCACTCACACTCCATTTGAAAACTCATTTTGAGAACCTCTGATCTACATGGTGTTTAAGATGGCTGGACCACTTCATTCATGCAAGGGTGCAGGGATAACTTTTTAACTATATTTCTCCTCAAACCGAAAGCAAGTCGTTGTCACTTCCATGAAACAAGATAGGGTCAAAAGGAGACAAGTGTTTCCCATTTGATGTGGACACTGATCCTCATTCCCATTTCAGATGTCAGGACTGCTTAAAAAGGAAAATAGAGTCCAGAAGTTAGCAGGCCAACATGTGAATAGTTCTTTCCATAGCATTGACTCTTGGTAATCTTCATGTGACAGAATCATGGTTTCACTTCAAATGGTGTAAGAGTTATCTACTTAGTTATTCACTTCAAGCTTATTAGATCACGATTGTGCTTATT
>JAKELJ010000683.1:0-17914 GCA_025594165.1 Tamias sibiricus
GCCAGGATTACATGTGTGCACCACTGTGCTCTGCCACTTTAGATTTTTTAAAGAAGAAAATCATATGACATTGAAATTCCATTAAGTCATCTTGCATAGCAACCTTTTATATAATATTTCAATTCCTCTTGTAAGGATCAAATTCAAACTTATCTACCAACTCCTACCTATTCTTTGGTGCATTTATTGGATACTGATAAACCCTAACTTAATACCCTAAATAGGTAATTCTTGAATATGTTAATATTTTCAGTGCCCTGAAGGCACTTTTAGTGTCTCAGTGCTCTTAGTCATTTTGATGAGAAGCAGTGAGACAATCAAGTGGGAAATGAGAGACAGATATCCAGGGGGAAAGTTCAGGTGAGAATGAGCATTAGAAAATTGGAAAACAGTAACTAAAAAGATACATGTTGGGGCTGGGATTGTGGCTCAGTGGTAGTGTGCTCGCCTAGCACGTGCGCGGCCGGTTTCCATCCGATCCTCAGCACCAACATACAAATAAACGCATTGTGTACAACTAAAGCAAATAAATAAATATTTTTAAAAAAAGATACATGTTGCATGCAGGATTCATGCCACCACTTAAACAGGCCTTTTTTGATATTTCAGTAACTGAACACCTCTGGATAGATTTCAAGATGGACACACTGATAAACCAGCCTAATTCCATCTTAAGACTGGGAGCCATCCTGTCAAAAAGTTATGAAAAAGCCCACTTCAGTTTTCTATGAAATGCTAGGATTCTTATTTGGCTTGAGCTTATTGTCTGGCATTCATTCCCAGGCCTTGAGCTCACTCAGGCCTGGCTGTCCTTGACCAGATAACAACTCTCTCTCTCTCAAACTAACGGTGCCTCATAAACTTTTGATGTGGGGTTTAACTATTACTCCCCTTTTTTTCTTGGAATGCAATGCCATGTAGATATTAGTTTGCTACTTGCTTTGAATTACACCTGTCTGACCTTGTTAGCTGTAAGTTCCCAAGATTTTCTGTAAACTCTTTGAACTATAAAAACCTTGTCTTCCCGGAGAGCGGCCGCTGACCCCAAGCCCAGTGTTTGGGAGGGGCAGCCCTGGCCAGCTCTCTTTATATGTATACAATATAAGCTTGCTTTAATCTAAAATTGGAGTTGGTGGTCTTTTCTTTTGCGTCTTGGATCAACATTTTTGGAGGCCGCAGCGAGATTCAGACCACTACAAATTCTGAAGCCGGACCTTCGCTCTGGGACTCCGGGGGCGGAGTGCTACCCTAGGGGGTGCGCACCTTGAGACGTTCCAAGGCCCCAGGGTGTGCCTTCAGTCCTTCGGACTACTGGATGGATGAACTGCCGCATCAAAAATTAGCAAGCATCCAGTGGAAAGAGAAAAAAAAAAAAAAAAAAAAAAAAACCTCCACAGGTAAGTGGCGCCCTAGTAACATCTGGTATCTGGTTTTGAGATCCCTTCTGGGACAGCGAGATGCCTGGCGAGGCACGTACACTCCTGTCCAGGGCAGTAGCGAAAGGTCGTACTGCTTTCTGGTTCTGGTTGGGAATTCCTACTGGGGACAGAGAGGTGCCTGACGAGGCACATACGCACTCCTGTCCGGAGCATTAGCAAGACGTTGCACTGCTCCCTGGTTGGTTTGGCGCCTGGTTCTTGTTACTTTTGTGTATTGTCCTGTGTTCTGTTTTTTTGTTTTGTTTTGTTTTTTTTGTTTTTGTTTTCTGCTTTCTCATTGTGTCTTCTCTGTTGTAAATGTAAAAAATTAAACAACATGGGTAATAAGACAAGTAAGCCTGATACTCCTTTGAACTGTGTTTTAAGGAATTTTGACAAACTTTATCCCCATTTTGTTAAGCAGGATTATGATTTATCCCATCACCAAGAAACGCCTCCGAGCATTCTGTGAGTAGAATGGCCCCACCTTCGGAGTCGGCTGGCCCCCCTGAGGGCACCTTTGATCCCCAAGTGGCATGGGCTATATATCTAACATCACTCTTGGTAATCCTGGCCACCCAGATCAAATAGGATATATTCTACACCCTGGGCGGAAGCAACAACTAATTCCCCGCCTGGATGAAGGTTTGGATGGTCCGGAACGGACAGGGAGGGCAAGCCCTGGTTATGGCTGGGAGAACTCCCCAGGGTCCCTCAAAAACAAACCATAAATCCCACTAAGAGCCCTGTCCTACAGGACTCTCCGGAGGATTCCCTCCTTCCCCAGATGCTTCGGCTCCTCTTTATCCTCCTGCCGCGGGTGCAGTCGCAGCTGCTCCACTAACTACTCCACCATCTCCCTCTCCCTCTCCTCAACCGCTTCCTCAATTGCCCCACTCATCCACTCCTCCAACTCTAGTCTTCCCAAAGGAGCCAGCCCCTGTTCTTTCTCCTCCCCATACCCGACAGGGCCACCCTTATGGAAGGCCTGACTCAATTGCTTCCCCTGGCCGACCTGCCGGCTCCATTTCTATTAATATCCCTGAAGTGGAACCGACTCCGGCCCCTGTTCTTCCTCTCCGCCAGATTCCAGAAGGTCGCTACGTGTATGTTCCATTTTCCACAACAGACCTTTATAACTGGAAAAAACCAGAATCCCCCTTTTAGCACGGATCCTAGTTCCTTGATTTCTCTGGTTGATTCCGTTTTCTTTAATCACCTCCCCACCTGGGATGACTGTCAACAGATTCTCCATACTCTCTTCACCACGGAGGAAAGGGAGCGAATCCTGGCAGAAGCGGCTAAAGCGCTGCCTGGGATAAGTGCTCTTACAAGCGACGAAAAAACAAAAAACAGAAGTGATTGAACGAGCTTTACCGTAGGAGAAGACCAAGCTGGACTATGGGACAACTGAAGGTAGGAGAGCACTCGGTGAGTACCACCAGACTCTGTTAGAGGGACTTAAGAGGGCAGCTCGAAAACCCACAAATCTTTCTAAGGTGGCAGATGTGAAACAAGGGCCAGATGAGTCGCCTTCAGCGTTTCTCGAGCGCCTCCTGGAGGCGTACCGTCTATATATACTCCTATAGACCCTGAGGACCCAACAACAGCCTCAAGGCGATTAATCTGGCTTTTGTGACTCAGTCAGCCCCAGACATCCGTAAAAAGATTCAAAAGATAGATGGTTTTGCAGGAAAAACCAGGTCAGAATTATTGGAAATAGCCCAAAAGGTGTTTGAAAATAGAGATAGCCGAGATGATCTACTGATAAGGAAAGTAAACAGGGCCACAGTGGCCGCATTACAGGCTTCTGAAACCTCGAAACCTAGACAAAGGCAGACCACATACAACAGAGACAAAAAAGCGGTCTTCTCTGCTACAAAACCAGTGTGCTTATTGCAAAGAAATTGTGACATTGGAAAAATGAATGCCCCCAAACGTAATCCGAAAAGCTTGCCCTGATCACAGGCCAGAGCTCCTCAGCCAAAACCAGTTTTAACTTTAGAAGAATAGGGGGGCCATGGCTCTTTCAAACTAGGCTCCCGAGAGCCCATGGTAACTTTCTCAATTGGGGGCCAACCTGTAAATTTCCTAGTGGATACAGGAGCTTCACATTCAGTGTTACAGAAGCCCATAGGACCCCTCACTAAATGAAACCATGGAAAAGTGCAAGGGGCAACAGGAGAAATTAAAAAGTATAAATGGACTACAGACCGGACTGTTAACATAGGACGAGGAACTGTAACTCACTCCTTCATTGTTATCCCTGAATGCCCTTTCCCGTTGCTAGGACGGGACCTTTTAAGCAAAACTTCAGGCAACTATCTCATTTTCTGGAGATATGCCTACATTAGAATGGGAAAATCCTGCAAAGGCCCTAACTATAACCTGCCCATTAAGTGAGGAATATCTGCTTTTTCAAAATCCCTATCCAAACTTCAGAAGGAAAATGGGAGAATTTATTAATTCAAGAAATTCCTACAGTTTGGGCTGAGGATTAACCCTCCAGGGCTAGCTGAGCATGTGCCACCAGTTGTAATACAACTAACATCTGGGGGCTATGCCCATCCCGGGTTAAACAATACCCCATCAGTTTTGAAGCCAAAGAAGGAATTAAAACCCACATCAGGCGTCTCCTAGAAGTGGGGATACTAATTAGATGTCAATCAGCTTGGAACACCCCCTTGTTGCCTGTCCAAAAGCCTGGGACTCAAGATTACAGACCAGTACAGGACTTAAGGGAAGTGAACAAACGGGTAGAAACTATACACCCAACTGTCCCTAACCCCTACACTTTGCTCAGTTTGTTGCCACCAGAACATACAGTTTATACTGTATTGGATTTGAAAGACGCGTTTTTCTCCATCCCTTTGTCAAAACTGAGTCAGCCTATCTTTGCTTTCGAATGGACGGATTTGGAGATGGGGATATCGGGACAACTGACCTGGACTCGACTACCTCAGGGATTTAAAAATTCCCCCCACTATCTTTGATGAAACTCTCAATCAAGATCTGAGACTGTTTCGCAGTAAGTACCCTGAGGTAACCTTGCTCCAATATGTGGATGATCTTCTGTTAGCAGCAAAAGACAAAGAGAACTGTTTAAGTGCCACTCGGGGTTTGCTAGGAACCTTGGCTCAATTGGGGTACCGAGTCTCCAAGAAAAAGGCAAAAATCTGTTCCTCTCGGGTTACTTATTTGGGATATGAGCTGAGGGAAGGGAAAAGACTGTTATCCCAATCCCGCATAGAAGCCATAATGAAGATCCCAACCCCAACCACTAAAAAGCAGGTTAGGGAATTTCTAGGGGCAGTTGGATACTGCCGCCTTTGGATACCTGGATTTGCTGAAATTGCCAAGCCGTTATATACTGCAACTGCAGGAGGCAAGTCACCTTTAATTTGGACTGAGGAAAATGAATTGGCCTTCAAAAATTTAAAGGAGGCTCTGGTTCAGGCCCCTGCCTTAACCCTCCCTGATATATCTAAGCCCTTTCATCTTTATGTTCATGAGAAAAAGGGTATTGCTAAAGGAGTTCTTACCCAAAATTTAGGGCCATGGAAAAGACCAATTGCCTACATTTCAAAAAGGCTGGATCCTGTAGCATCAGGATGGCCCCCTTGTTTACGAGCCATAGCGGCTACTGCAATACTGGTAAAGGAAGCAGACAAACTTTCTCTGGGGCAGACTCTCACTGTGACTGCCCCTCACACAGTGGAAACCCTATTGAGGGATGCCACCAGTCGATGGATGTCAGATGCCCGTCTCACTCAGTACCAAGCTCTCCTTCTAGACAAGGACAGATTGACCTTCAGTAAATCCCTGGCAATCAATCCTGCAACCCTGCTGCCTGATGATAACCCAGAGGAGCCAATTCATGACTGCTCAGAGATGCTGGATGTCATCCAAGGTACCCGACCAGACCTGACTGACATTCCTCTCACCAACAGAGACGCAGACCTTTACACCGATGGTAGCAGTTATGTCCGGGATGGAATAAGGTATGCGGGAGCAGCAGTTGTTACGGGTCAAAAAGAAATTATCTGGGCACAGGCTTTGCCCAGAGGCTCATCAGCCCAAAAAGCAGAAATCATTGCAGTAACACAGGCATTGAGATGGGCAGAAGGAAAACGGGTAAACATTTACACGGACAGCCATTATGCTTTTGCTACAGTACATGTGCATGGACAGATATACAAACAAAGGGGATTTTTAACTTCAGATGGAAAGACTATCAAAAATAAACAAGAAATCCTTCAATTACTGGAGGCTATCTGGTTACCAGATAAACTGGCTATTATCCACTGGCCTGGACACCGTAAAGACAATAGCCCCCAGACCCAAGGTAATAACTTGGCCGATCAAACAGCCAGGGAAATAGCCCTTGGGGAGTCAAAATGTCAAACTATTCTTGAACTCTCAAATTGCCCCAAACTCCCAGTTAAAATTTGAGGAAGAAACTCCTTCATACACTACTGAAGAGATAAACTTATACTCCTCTATGGGAGCCCAACAAAACTGTCACGGCTGGTGGGACTCTCCCAGATGGGAAAATTTGCATGCCTAAGCTTTTAGGAAGAAAGTGGTTAACTGATCTTCATCAGGCGATGCATTTATCCCCCAAGAAGACTTCAGAACTAATTTCACCCCACGTTTGGTTCCCGGGACACCGAGGGATACTCCAGAACATTTCAAATCGCTGCATGACATGTGCACAGGTAAATGCTAAAAAGAACCATCTTCCACAGGGAAACAGAAGTCAAGGTACTGTACCTGGTGAATTTTGGGAATTGGACTTTACTGAAATTAAACCAGGACTATATGGATATAAATACTTGTTAGTCTTTGTTGAAACTGTCTCAGGCTGGGTAGAAGCCTTTTCCTACTCGAACAGAAACAGCACAAATAGTAGTTAAAAAAACTAATAACTGAGATTGTTCCTAGATTTGGCCTTCCTCTAACTTTGGGGGTCTGACAATGGCCCGGCCTTCACGGCCAAATTATCTCAATTAATTTCAAGAGCCCTGAATATAAATTGGAAAATTACATTGTATGTACCATCCTCAAAGTTCAGGGAAGGTAGAAAGGATGAATAGAACATTAAAGGAAACTTTGACTAAATTAATACTTGAGACTGGTGGTAACTGGGTTGATCTCCTGCCTTTTGCTCTCTTAAGGGCCCGTTGCACTCCTTACCGGGAAAAATTTACCCCTTATGAAATATTTATGGGCGGCCACCGCCTTTGGTTCCCAGAGTACACCAAGATCTGGTGGGAGACATTCCAATCTCAGAAACAAAGGGCTACAACTAATCATAGATAAGATCTTTCCCCAGGTCCAGGCTGCTCAGCCCGTTGGACACAGACTGCCCGATCATTCATTCCCAACCAGGCGATGCTGTGCTTATACGACGTTTGAGAACTAACAGCCTTGAGCCCAGGTGGAAGGGCCCTTACATCGTGATTCTCCGCACTCCTACTGCCGTCAAAGTTGCTGGTATTCCTGCCTGGATCCATCACTCACAGCTAAAGAAGGCACCTACAGAAACCACGGAGGAAGAACCCACTGGAAGAGAATCCAGCAGCCAGAGGTGGAAAGTGACTGAGCGTGGGCCTTTTAAAGTTAAAATTATTAAGGTTTAATATTTTGTCACTAGATTCTTATTGCTTTCCCTGTTATTATAAGCATTATGCTAATAATTTTTTGCCTGTTGGAGTATACATGTATCCTTGGGTTTTAGCTATGCTGGCCTCAACAAACCTTGTACCCCATCTGTAGCCCAAGAAGGACCTGCTATTGCAGGATCTCCACTAATACTAAATTGTACTTACTCTTGTCAAGATCCAGTAATTGGCCCTATCAAATGGTATAAAGATAACCAAGAAATTTTTAGTCAGATATTCAGGGAGGGACCATGGAGAAATCTTACAGACCAATCTCGAGGGGATAATATAAATTTTGGAATCTATAAATACTCTGCTCACCCTCAAGATTCAGGACAGTATTCCTGTACTAAGCTAAAAAAAGGGGCCCCAATAGATACTGTTTATTCAAAAGCTACTTTAAAGGTGGATGTTTCTGTGAGTCCCCTAAATTCTGTAACTACTCAAAATTTTTGGTTACAATTGGCTGTTGACACTATGGACAAAAGTTCCTTCTGTGTACAAGAAGGAAACTCCATCCATCAATTGCTAGCTAACAATCTTATGGGTCTATCTGTAAAATATACTGACTATGTTAAAGTCACTGGTGATAGAGCAACGCAGCAAGACTGGCCAGTATACCATGCAGAGCCAGCTTTGCCAGCTTCACTGGTTATTCAAAAGCATTGTTTATGCATAGATTGCATCCTTCCCCGATCCCCCCCAATTGTTCTATTGAGCAAAATATCTCCCTACCCAATGGCAAACGACTGCCAACAGGATGGGTTTTTCTCTGTAATAAAGCAACTTTCCAGGCTTTGCCTACAAACTTTTCTGGGATCTGTTCTATTGGACGGATCTTTCCTTTACTGCCATCTCTGACAGCTCCCCACCGAATGGTCCGAAGTCTGCCCTCCAACTGCGATGACAATTTAATCCTCCTAGACCCACTAGACACTGCAATTGCAGCAGCCTTTCTTTTGCCACTTCCGGGTCTAGTTGTAGAATACAAAGAGAAATCACAGAATTAGCCTGTAGTTTTAGCAAAACAGCTAACCTTACTGCACAAGTTTTGGCAGAAATTAATCAAGAGATGAAAGAACTTCGAACCTCAATGTTACAAAATAGAGCGGTTATTGATTTTCTTTTATTGAAACATCACTTGGGTTGCCAACAATTCCCAGGCATGTGCTGTTTTAATGTTACAGATTATTCTAACGTTATCCAACAACAGGTAGATGAGATAAGACAGGAGATTAACAAAATTAAAACGAGTAATTCTTGGTTAGGCTTGGGAGATTGGTTTCCATGGTTAACTTCTCTCTTAGGTCCTATAATTTGTATCCTTCTCTTACTAGTTATTGTCCCATGTGTTATTAACTATATGCTCCGGTTTATTGGGCTGCAATTTAATTCTATTATGTACCATCGATAAAATTAGCCTATATGATTACTCCCTTTCAAAGATTTGAAAAGTAAAAAAAAAAAAAGGGGGGGAATGATAAACCAGCCTAATTCCATCTTAAGACTGGGAGCCATCCTGTCAAAAAGTTATGAAAAGCCCACTTCAGTTTTTCTATGAAATGCTAGGATTCTTATTTGGCTTGAGCTTATTGTCTGGCATTCATTCCCAGGCCTTGAGCTCACTCAGGCCTGGCTGTCCTTGACCAGATAACAACTCTCTCTCTCTCAAACTAACGGTGCCTCATAAACTTTTGATGTGGGGTTTAACTATTACTCCCCTTTTTTTCTTGGAATGCAATGCCATGTAGATATTAGTTTGCTACTTGCTTTGAATTACACCTGTCTGACCTTGTTAGCTGTAAGTTCCCAAGATTTTCTGTAACTCTTTGAACTATAAAAACCTTGTCTTCCCGGAGAGCGGCGCTGACCCCAAGCCCAGTGTTTGGGAGGGGCAGCCCTGGCCAGCTCTCTTTATATGTATACAATATAAGCTTGCTTTAATCTAAAATTGGAGTTGGTGGTCTTTTCTTTGCGTCTTGGATCAACACACACCTTAAAGAGAATTCAGCTATCAAATAGTGTTACAATGAGGTTCCTGTTGTACCTTTTCACTTTTCTAGGCTCTTTGTTTGGCTTTTAGAGAGAGATATCTGATTCCTCTGCCCAGGAAAACTTTCTAAGTAATAGAAACTTATTTCTGATGAACTAATGAAAAGGAGAGAAGTTTGGATACTTTGCTGAGGGAATGCTGTAGTTTTTTTGCAGTTTTGTTACCTGAAGTGGCAATACAATGAAAACCACAGTTGTTCTCCACAGAAGGCCCTACTCCACTTTCTAGAACCAAAATATTACATCTAATAGAGAATTCTTGGAGCAAATTACACTGCCCTCCTATGTTATCACATATAAATAGGATCCTGCTCTCCCTACTGGTGGTAGTTATGCAAATGAGGGCAAAAAGCGCTGATATTTATCTCTTCTCGAATTTAAACTTCATGGGAGCAAATACTTGTCTTTTTCACTGCTATATCCCTAGCACCCAGAAGAAGGAAGGACTTGGACCTATTTACAGAAAGGAATGTTGGAGGGAAAGCCCTAGATTTAAATTTGAACTTGAAATATAGTATTTCTACCATTCAAAAGCTCAAATGAAAAAAAGATCTGCCAAAAGGAAAATAACCCCTAAGATCAAGTTCAATATAGAATTCTATATGAGACTAGAAAAGGCAAAGTTACATTTCACTTAAAATTGAAAATGCAGTGGGTTGGTTGAGATTAGTGCCTGAAGGCACACACTTTCTTGTTTCTCCAAGTTATGAAGTCAGCTTACCCCACATGATCTGCAATAGCCTCCCTTGTATTTATCATTGTGTTCTATGCTGTTAATAATTTCTCCTTCTGTTACTTCTCATTTATCTAAAAGCATAAGGATTTTTCTTTAGTAGTAGAAAAGTTAGACTACAATGGGCCCACACCCTGCCATTTTGACCTGAGAAAGGAGGGGGAAATGAGAAGGACTCAGGATTGTGAGTACAAGTTCATTTTCAAGGATGAATTAAAATCCTTGATGGAAATTGCAGTCCTTCAAACAAGCAGCCTCAGGTCTAAATTGGTGCTATTATGAAACAAGCGTTAACTATTTGCTCTTATTTGATTGGTATTGAACAGGGTGTTGGACCCAGATCTAGTTCAAACGGACAGATTTCCAAAATGGTGGCATTTGTGTTTTAAGACAGATGCTGGTGAGAACATTTGATAAAGCTGTCCTGAAAATAAAGGATTGAATAAAACATACACGTGATTGGGACGTTTTACTCAGCTATCCTAAAGAAATATGCCATATTGAAGTTGTACCTCTGGTTACACAAACCTACCAATATACTAATATATTAATTGTATACTTTTAGTGGTGAACTATATGACATGTGAATTACATTTTAATAGAGCTGGGGGTTTTGTGTTTAGGGGCTATTTTTTGTTTTTGTACTAGGGATGGAATTCAGGGGCACTTTACCACTGAACAATATCCCCAACCCTTTTCATGTTGTTTTTTTTTTAATATTTATTTATTTATTTATTGGTACCAGGGATTGAACTCAGGGGCACTCAACCACTGGGTCACATCCCCAGCCCTTTTTTGTATTTTATTGGAGACAGGGTCTCACGGAATTGCTAAGTGCCTTGCCATTGCTGAGGCTGGCTTTGAACTCGTGATCCTCCTGCCTCAGCCTCCCAAGTGCTGGGATTAAAGGCGTGCACCCCCCACGCCTGGCAATATTTATTTATTTGCTTTAGTTGTACACAATGCTTTTATTTTTATGTGGATGCTGAGGATCTAACCCGGGCAGTGCATGTGCTAGGCGAGTACTCTACTGCTGAGCCACAACCCCAGCCCCCATTTTTATGTTTTATTTTGAGACAGGATCTCACTAAATTGCTGAGATTGGTTTTGAATTTGCAGATGTCCTGTCTCAGTCTCCTGAGCTGCTGGGATTACAGGCATGCACCACCACACCCCAGCTCAATAGAGCTGTTTGAAGAGAAAGCCGAATAGAGAAAGCCTTTAGCTGAAAATAACATACAAAGTCAATTTTAATATGATTATTTTCAGATTAAATCTGATTATTTTCTTGCTATTGAATTTTTTATATATTTTGGATATCAACCCCTTACCAGCTATATGTATTTTGTCCTACTCCAAATAAAACAGGTATATGATAAAGTGCATGGAATTACAAATTAAAACCAAAGTATCACCCAGCACCTGTGAAAATGCTATTATAAAAAAGACAAGCCAGGCGCGGTGGTGCACACCTGTAATCAATCCCAGTAGCGAGAGGCTGAGGCAGGAGGATCGCAAGTTCAAAGCCAACCTCAGCAACAGTGAGGTGCTAAGCAACTCAGTGAGACCCTGTCTCTAAATTAAATACAAAATAGGGCTGGGGAATGTGGCTCAGTGATCAAGAGCCTCTGAGTTCAATCCCTGATACTAAAAAAAAAACGACAAAAGAGGGTTGGGGGTGTAGTTTAGTAGTAAAGTTCTTGCCTAACAGTCACAAAGCCCTAAGTTTCATCTCCAACACCACTCACACACACAAAAAAAATACAAAAAGATAACAAGCGTTGGTGAGGATGTGCAGAAAACAACTTTTGGACACTGTTGGTGGGAATGTCAATTAGTATAGCTATTACTTAAGACAGCATGGAGATTCTAAAATTAAAAACTACACTATGTTCTGGCAATTCCCCTTTTTTTTTAATTTCACAGGAAATACAATCTGTATCAAGGAGATGTCTGTACTCCCATGTTCATTGCAGCATTGTACACAAAGCCAAAATATGGAATCAACCAAAGTGTCAGATGAATGGATAAAGAAATGTGATATTATATGTATATATAATATTTTATATTAAATATACAATATATAAATATATGCTGGTTATATGTATTAAATATATAAGTATATATTCAATATGATTCATATTTAATATTATATATAAAATGAAAGTACTATTCAAACTTTAAAAAGAGGGAAGTCCTATCATTTGTGACCATGTGGATGAGTCTAGAGAACATTAAGTTAGAAAAGCCAGACACAGAAAAATAAATACTGCATCATCTCACATATGGATCTACAGAAGCAGAGATTAGAATGGTGGTTATGGAGGGCAGGGGGATGGTGTGGGTGAATTAGTAAAGTTATAGTAATAATGAATAAGTTCTGAAGATATACTGTACAGCATGGTGGCTACATAGTTAATAATGTATTATATGCTTGAAAATTGCTAAGTGAATTTTAAAAAGTGATTCCTTTGTGATATGAATGTTAATTGATTTGATTTAATCACTTTACAGAATATACTCAGAATATTACATTATACACTGTAAATATATACATGTTTTTGCCAAACTGTGGGGGGGGTTTAAAAATAAAACTAAATTTTTTGAAAAGTCATGCCTCTTACTTTTCTCCTCCATAGGCTCTTTGATTGGATCATATCCTTTCTGTTGCCTCCCAAAACTTTCTTAATCTTGCCTGTCTTTCCTCCTGAACACTTTTGTGTGACATCAACAAAATGGTCACATTATCCATCTTACAGAGTTAACAGGATGAATATGAAAGCATTTGATACACAATGGCCTGAACTGGGTAAACACCTGAATCCTAGCATGCTCTTTACTTCACAAAGGTGGGCTGGGAATGAGAGTCATTCTTTTTTTTTTTTTTAATATTTATTTATTTGCGTTAGTTGTAACACAATGCGTTTATTTATTTATACGTGGTGCTGAGAATTGAACACAGGCCGCACACGTGCTAGGCAAGCGCACAACCCCAGCCCGAGAGATTGAGAAAGAGAGAGAGAGAGAGAGAGGAGAGAAAGAGAGAGAGGTTTCTCGGTCAACTAATAGGATGGGAAAACAGTTTATGCTCTCTGGTGGCTCATACCACAGAGAACCCAGATGTTATGTATAGGTGCTGGCAAGAAGGCCCCATCCTTAGCTATTGTCCCTGCCTTTCAATGCTGCAACTTCTAGGTTAAGTCTTTGGGGGTTCCTTGTGGATCATTCTGACCCTGCTGGGTTTGTAGTTATTTCCTACAAACTGGAAACCAAGCATCAGTCAAGATAAATTAATCAGAATGAAATGCACCTTCAAAATAATTCCTAAACTTCAGCCAGACTTTCTCTGGTTTTTGGACAAAAAGTAGAGTTAAACCCACATTTTACTATTTGCTTACTGATTTTTTACTAATTCCTCCTGGCCCCCCAGAAAACAAAGTGTTCTTGCTAAATTTCAAAATCAAAATGTAAAGCAATCTCTAAGGTAATTCAAAGTAAAACCCTAAGATAAATTACTAAAGTAAGCCGGTGAATTTTTTTTAATAATTTCTAAGTTGTTAACTATATATTATAGCCAATTTGTTTTTAGACAGGAATAATGCAGCATTTAATTCCCAATCAGAGTAAACATTATCTTTAGGATAAAGATTTTAGTTAGAACATTGTGGATCAGAAAAGGAGCTTTAGAATTGGACAGAAATTGGGGCTGGGGAAGGTGCTGCAGATCTAACCCAGGGCTTCACATGTGCTAGGCAAGTGCTATACCGCTGAGCCACATCCCTAGCCCAGAAATTTTCTTGAGAAATTTCATTTCATGATCGTAGAAAGGACTCTTGCATTACAGTGGTCAACTAAATCTTGGAAGGAAAAAAAAAAAGAAACTTTAGTAATTGTCACAGTGCTCTAATTTGTAGCATAGAAGATACTACAGATACTTAAATACTGCACTAAAGTTTAGCAAAGTGACTATATATCCCAGCCAGTGAACAGGTAATTCCAATAAGAGTAGAAAGTAAGGTGGGTTAACTAAAAAGTTATCTCCCAATTTTACATCACTTATTTTCCCCTGTACTTTAATAAAATATCACCCTAACTTAAGAGTTCATATGTAGATTTACTATACATTTTAAATTAGCTTTAGTCATATGTTTCCTAAAGATAATATAAATGTCAGGAGTACATGACATCTTTTTAAAAATCTCATGTAAACTGGTATGTAAGTAAGAAATTAAATGATCTGCTTTTATGGAAAAGATTATTTCATTGATAGTAGCCCCAAATAAGACATTATCACTTAGGTCTTTTGATGCCTACTAACTTTATTCTAAGAGACTGGCAAACTCTTTCTGCAAAGGACTACAACATGATACATATTATTTAGGTTTTTGTGGTTATGTGGCTTCTGGTATAACTACTAACTCTGCCACTATAACACAAAGCAGCCATAGATGAATGAGTATGATAGTGTAACAATAAAACTTTACTGACACTGAAATTTAAATTTCATGTAATTTTCATATAGCATCAATTCTGTTCTTTGGTGGCGCTTGCCAGTAGTCCCCAGCACTCAGGAGCTGGAGGCAGGAGGATCTCTTGAGCCCAGGAGTTCAAGGTCAGCCTGGGCAACATGGAGAGGGACCCACTTCTCAAAAAAAAAAAAAAAAAAGAAAGTTAAAACCATTTTTAGCTTTCAGGTCACACAAAAAAAAAACAGGCAGTTATTCATATAAAAATAGGCCGCGGGCTAGATTGGGCCTGAAAACTATAGTTTGACAACACCTATACCATAGGATTAAGATTGTAAGTAAACCTTTCCTCAAAAAAAAACAAACAAACAAACAACAACAACAAAAAAAACGGTTAAGAGTCATTACCTGGGGGGGGGGGGAGGGGGGCAGGGCATGCGGGGAAGAGTCTTTATCTGACATTATCCAACATGGCATAGCTTCTTTTTATCATAGTACACCTTCCATGGCCAATGTTGGGAAAATTGTGAAGTAAGTTTATTTGTTTTGGTACCAGGGATTGACCCCAGCAGCCTTACTAAACCAGGACCTTGCTAAATCACTGAGGCTCAACCTCCCGAGTTGCTGGGATTACAGGCCTGTGCCACCATGCCCTGTGTGACAGTTCTTTTTGAGTTCCTCGCCCTTTCTCTAGAGATTTCCCTTCCCCCTCTCTGGCTTCCCTACAGCTGCCGGGGAACTCCTCATGTGGCACTCCCACTGGGAACTGCCCATACCTATGCTTCAAACCATGAGCTTTTAACCTGATACCACAAGCCCTGTGAAGTTAATGCAGAACTTGGTGGGGGGTGGCAGTGGGAGTAGGTTTCTAGGGAATGGTCCATAATCATAACATATTCCCAAAGAATAAATGCATGACCAAAAATTAAAGTTGGTTTAAAGCTACTGTTTGAATTATTTTCTATAGCATTATTCAAACCTACCATTCCTGGTTTTTTTCTTTCTTTGTTTTGGTTTTTTGTTGTGCTGGAGATTGAACCCAGGGCCTTGTGCATGCAAGGCAAGCACTCTACCAACTGAGCTATACCCCCAACCCTCATTCCTATTTCTTATCCCTCAGAACCATGGATTCTGCTTTTCAAGGTAAAATTCATAAGCTAAGGAGCTACTTTGCCTGCCTTCTCCATTCTTTTGACATATGTGTACTTTAGCAGTGTCCAAAAATGGTATTCAAACACAGAATTCCACTGTTAGGATTACAAGTACCCTGGTGAGATGGAGTACTCATGGTGTCCTCCAAAATGGCCTGGCCATTCTGTAAGCTCTCCTACTTGCACCTACTCTTCTATTCCTTACCTTCCTCCTTGTGCTTTCAATTACCCTCTTTCTCCTCCTTCACACTTTTCCCCCAGAAAGAACTTTATGAGTTAGGATTCCTCTCATGAACTTCGGTTTCTACCCCATCACATCTCTTACCTCCCAGTACAAAATTGCTAGCTAATTTGCCTGTCTTCCCCTGACAAATTCCTAGGGAGCAGGTACTGTCTTGTTCGCCGTTTAACCCCCCTGTGCCTAGTACACATGCAGCTGGTTCAGGTTTGCCATTTGATGAAGCTTTACATACGTGCACATGCCCCAGAGCCTAAAGGTGATTTCCACCTAAGTTCACAGGTTCATTCTGGGCAATGTCGCTGTCTGCCATTGACACAAAATTCAACTTACTTCACAAAGCAGATACCTTCTAGTCCAAGACAAATGCAGTTCATGTACATATATGACACCTTTTGTTGTTGTTGTTGTTGTTTTTCTTTTTAATTGCACATGACAGTAGACTGTATTTTGACATATTTTGACATACATGAAATATAACCTCCCATTCTTGTGGTTGTACATGTTGTGGAGTTACACTAGTCGTGTATTCATATGAGAACATAGGAAAGTGATGTCTGATTCATTCTATTTTATTTCCTATTCTCATCCCCCTCCTTTCCCTTCATCCCCCTTTGTCTAATCCAGTGAAATTTCTATTCTTTCCTCTTCCCCCATATGACATCTTATAAAAACTCAAAATATCTCTGATTTAACAGTTCATCTGCATCACACACAGTGTTACTGTATCATAGCAACAGAGGAGGCACTAGTCTGATTATTTATTGATTCCATATCAATAATTCATGGCCCTTTTTCTCCTACATGCAAAATCTATTGTTTTGGAAGAATTATCATCTATAAACATGAGATGGACTCCCAAAAAGCTGTAAAAAACCCACTCTACAATAAAACAAATTGGAAAGAACAAATTGTTTGACTATACAATATTTTTAGCCAGAGGCTAAGAGCTCTGTGACTTATTGTCATCTCTTCATGGCAACTCTAGAGTATCTTAACAGAGTTTTAAAAGTTCAGTGGTAGAGCACTTGCCTAGCATGTGTGAGGCACTGGGTTCAACTCTCAGCACCACATATAAATAAGTAAAGTAAAGGTCCATCAACAATGTAAAAAAAAAAAAAGTAGTAAATAGCAGAGTTTCTGGATTATGTTACCAGCTATCACTCATTCCTAACCCTCTTTTTTTTTTTTTTTTTTTTTTGGTACTGGGGATTGAACTCAGGGGCACTCGACCACTGGGTCACATCCCCAGCCCTTTTTTGGGATTTTTTTATTAGAGACAGGGTCTCACTGAGTTGCTAAGTGCCTCACCATTGCTGAGGCTAGCTTTGAACTCATGATCCTCCTGCCTCAGCCTCCCAAAGTGCTGGGATTACAGGCGTGCGCCACCAGCGCCCCAGGCTAACCCCTCTTTTTTTTTTTTTTTTAATTATTTTTAGATGTTGATGGACCTTTATTTTATTCATTTATTTATATGTGGTGCTGAGAATCAAACCCAGGGCCTCACACATGCTAGGCAAGTGCTCTTACCACTGAGCCACAACTCCAGCCCCTCTTAACCCTCTTTTTAAAAAAAAACTTCCTTGGGGCTGGGATTGTGGCTCAGCGGTAGAGCGCTCGCCTCGCACGTGTGCGGCCCGGGTTCAATCCTCAGCACCACATAAACATAAATGCATTGCATTGTGTACAACTAAATAAATAAATATTTAAAAAAAAAAAAAAAAACTTCCTTTCTCTAAATTCTGTGTGTACTGGGGTTGATCCCTGTGTTGATTCTGGAAGGAGTTATGAAATCGTTAAGGGGAAGAAAAAAAAAAAGGTACAGTATGTAAATGGAATGACCAAATGAAGCGTTGGGGGAGGAAGTTTCCCAAGCAGAAGCAGCTCTGATAGTGGCTGTAGTCTGCATTAGTGGATAATTTATACCCTAAAAAATTATCTGTCTGTCCAGACCAGAATGTCAGCTCCATTAGAATCTCACTGTTTTGCTCTCCACTATGTCTCTACCACCTAGAATTGACCCAAGCCCAGGTAGAGCAGATGCTTAGTAAATAATTGATGAATGGATAATTGCTGGGAAGACACTGCCTTCAGTACAAAATTAACCCAATTTCACCTTTTCCTTCTATTGCCCCTGAAGGGGATCAGATTGGCTTCAGGATACAGAAGATCATCTATCCTCAGGGATCCTGG
>JAKELJ010000684.1:0-17885 GCA_025594165.1 Tamias sibiricus
CTAAGAAACAAGTACTCTTTTGTAGTCATGGACTAACTTCTACCCTTTCAGTTCTTCAAATTGCTGGAGCGGACACTCCTTTCGACCCTGCTGGACTCTTGTTAGTAGCATTTTCTGCAAAGGTAATGCATTTAGGCTTCTCAGGTTTCCCAATCTACGTTTTAGATGTTTGAACTAAACAAATTGGCCTGCCTGGCAGAGTCTTGCCTACACCACAGGACGCTGGCCAACAGGGCACGGGTACACCTCTTGCCGAGCTTTAGAGACACATTAGACACTCAATGCAACAGTGAGGATTCGAGGACGTAATCGTAATTCGTGTCTGAGGTGATGTGGAGCCAGGGTTCTCACTTCCAAGTAGAGACTAATTAAATATAGAAAAGGAGAAACGCCTGGGTCGCGCGGTAGGTGGCGCACGCCTGTAATCCCCAGCAGCTCTGGAGGCTGAGGCAGGAGGCTCGCGCGTTCAAGCAGCCTCGCAATGGTGCGGCATTAGAACTCCGTGGAGGACCTGTCTCTAATAAAATACAAAAAAAAAAAGGGGCTGGGGATGTGGCCCAAGTGGTCGAGGTCCAGTGCCCTGAGTTCAACATCCCCGTACACAAAAAAAAAACAAAAAAAAAAAACAAAAAAAAAAAAAAAAAAAAGGCAAGAAAACCTAGACTGAACCCTCTATGTGGGATAGACCTAGTTTTGTGTAAACTTAGAGTCTTTAAATATGTAGGAATTAGAGACAGAAATAAAAATCTTGATGTATGTGCATACTTTGTGGTCTTCATATGTGTACTTGTTATATTCAATGCCACCATGACAAATACACACAATTTTTAGCTCTGTCCCTGAGAGAGGAGCTTTAGGACATAGTTAAAATAACAATGGACCTACTTGGTGCACATATTTTTGTTTCTTAATACCATTCCCTGCTAAAGAGCAACCAGGGAATTCTTGGAGAGAAAAAAGAGAACGCAGAAAGGCTGTGAGAAAAGAAAAAAGGGCTGATTTACAGCTGCAACAGGAAAACAATGTAAGACAAGTTTTGAATTTCTTGTTGGTTTCCAGCAGGTAAGCAAAGTAATCAACAAATTATGTGAGACTTGTCAAAGGGCCACCGAAAATAGCTCAAAGGAGGTGCCAGCTTTGGTACCCTGAAATAACAGATAATTCATCACAGTATCAGTTTATATACATTGATTAAAATGATACTCTTAGTCTATCCTGCTATATAAGTAAATTAAACACATAAGTGCGGCGAAGGAGCGGGAAGAGAAGATTTTTTTCCTGTAGATGAATTCCAGCTAATCAATCTTGAAGGGGATTAAGGATTTAGAAAGAACTGTTCAAGACCCATAGTAATTGTCTTAGGCCCAAATGTATCACATGATTCTAAACCTCGGTGGGGGAGAAGTGAGGTCAATTAGGGATTCTACATGGATTTAGGTATCCCCTCAGACAACACTTTATTGAATAAGCTGGGCGTCGGTGGTGTGCCATGCCTGTATATCCCCAGCATATGGGAGGCTGAGGCAGGAGATTGAGAGTTCATAAGGCCAGCCTCCGCACTGGTGAGGCACTTAGCACTCTCAGTGGAGACCTGTCTCTAATACCTACCAAACAAGGGCTGGGGATGTGGTCCCGTGGTCGAGTGGCCCCTGAGTTCAATCCCTGCGTCAAAAAGAAAGAAAGAAAACACTTATTGATTTTTTTTTAAAATCGGGTAATTGGCTAGAGTATGGAGTTATTGTTGGCATAATGGAAATGCACTGGGATTAGTGTTTGTGGTTGCATGGCATTATGATACCTGCATACCCACTGTATTGTACGTTTTAAAATGGTCTCGTTTTATTATATGTGAACTTTGGAAAAAAAATAAAAATTAATTTAACAAGAAAGAAGCTGGGCCGACTCAAGGGCTGGTGAAACAAAGCCAACAGGTGGAGTCAGCTGAACAAGGTTGTCTGGGCGGAGCTCGTGCACAGAGCTTAGCCCTCTGAAGACTTGGCACTGCCTGCTGTACCTCTGAGGGGTGGGATGAGGCTGGATCTGACTGTGAAAGCTGGAGTCAACCACTGCTGGACTGGGGCAGTGCTGCTCCTGGAGACACAGGAAGTGCATAAGAACAAGAAGTAGGTGCTCTACTCTCCCTCCTACGTCTGTGCGGTATTCATGGGGAGCCCCCTCTTGGCATATCAAAGGCAGAAGGGATAGAAAGGGTGAGAGTTGGAAGCTGGAGAGAGTAGGTTAAATAACCAATCAACCAGGGACATGCTATGGGATAATAAACAGCTCATACTTGGCGAGGGGTTGATTCTTTCTCTCACTAGAAGTTTTGTTTTTTCTCCAAAAGAGTGCTTTGTTTGATCTTAAACTAAACGTTGCTTCATTTGGGAAGAACTTATATGAATACTTTTACTAAATCAGAAACAAAAATTTTTATCATTCCCCTTTATGTGTCTAATTTCCTATACTTTTGAAAAATATCTCCATCTCTTCTAATGCTCTCAACGCTACTCAGTCTTTAATCGAGAATGGAGGGATTTCTGCAGCTAAACACATATGCAACCCCACCCTGGGTGCACCTTGCGTCCGACCACTACATCTCACCTGAAGCTGTTATTCCCCCTCCTCTCTAACCGAGTTCAATTCACCTTACCCATTTATGAAAGGCCATTCCTGCCACATCAATCCATATAAATCTTTCATCTCCTGCTTCTGGATTCCTGAGCCATACCTTGAACAACCCCCCTTGCCTGCTAAGTTAAAGGTTTCAATTTTCATATATGCATTATCTCTTCTCCACATAATATATAATCCCATTTCTTCCACATGGCTAAGGGCTGTGTGAGGGCTTCCACCATTCTCGCTCAATATCTATGAGAATCAAACTGTTTTTAGATTCCGCATATGAGTAAGATCCATTGTGGTTCTCAACTATTCTGTGTCTGGCGTAAAAAAATTATTCATTTTTAACAAAAATGAATCTCCTCGTTCTGTTCGGGACCTTACAACTGCTTTTCTGGCTGCTTGCTACCATTACCAACGTCCTGTTACTGGACCTAGGCTAAGACTAGGGGGGGCATGGCTGTGGCGAACTGAAACCACCCCAAAGATATAGGCCAAGGGCTTCCACCATTTGGGCATCCGCCCATGATTCCTTATGTGTCCCTATGATCGTTCTGTTAATTGGCCATGTCCTATTATAAGACCGTCCAACTTCCTTCAATAATAAAAATCAATCCGGAGTTTTTGGCATAGCTTTCTACCAAAACTCCCCCTGGGGTGTGGCGTGGTGTCGGTCAATCAGGCGGCGGGAAATACACTTGGAGACTGTTTGCCCGTTAAGCCTATCTCGCCAGGTAAAGCTACTTTAACTCTTTCTGCTGGCAGAAGGAGCCACCCTGTATTGGGCCCTAAAAGGGGGGGGTAGCTTTATAGACCTCCGGCCCCATTAAGAAGTAACGCAGCAATCCCAGCAGAGTGCTATCCATGTTGTCACAAATAACAGAATCTCTTCATTTTTTTTTTTTTTTTTTAAAAAAAAACCCTTATTATATTTAATTTTTTGTGTGTGGTGCTGAGGATTGAACCCAGTGCCTCACAACATGCTAGGCGAGCGCTCTACCACTGAGCCACAATTCCAGCCCCCAGGATCTCATCTTTTTTATGGCAAATATTATTCCATCATGCATATGAGCCACACTTTTGTATTCAGTTTATGTGTTGATGACTTTAGGTTGTTTCCCACCTAAGTGGTTGTTGTGAATACTTCTGCAATGAACATGGGGGTGCAGATATCTCTTTGACGTACTGATGTCATTTGCTTTGGATATATGCCCTGTAGAGGGATTGCCAGATCATAATGTAGCTCTATTTTTAATTTTAAAGGGGCCTCTTTTTTTTTCCATAAAGGCTACAGTAATTCATATTCCCACCAATAGTGAATAAGGGATTTCTCTTTATTCACATCATTTTCAAAAACATGTTTGTCTTTGTCTATTTGATAATTGCCATTTTCAGTGGATGATGTGATATCTCATTGTGGATTTGAATTTGCATTTCCCTGGTGATTCGTGATTTTGAACATTTTTTCAAACATTGTTAGTCATTGTGTGTCTCCTTTTTGATAAATGCCTATGAAGGTCTAGTGTCCATTTTTAAAAAATTGGGTTCTTTTTATGCTATTGAGTTTTTCAGTTCTTATATATTCTGGATATTAACCCCTTGTCAGGAATATAGTTTTGTTAAACATTTCTCTCCCCTGACCTTTATTTTTGAAATCTCTGATTGCCATCGACCATGGAGTGTTCATTAGGTGCTATCCCAGCACCTTCATATTACCTACCTGGGAGCTCTCTCTTCATTACCATTCATTACAATTTCCATCTCTTTTATTTTGATTTGTAGAATTATTTTCCTCTCTGGGACCTCAAACTGGAGGATTATCAACCTGTATATTTTTAAGAAAGCAAGCAGCTACGACATACATGAAGTAGGCTCCACATAAAGACAGTGGGGAACGATAGAGACTGAGGCAGACTGATATGCCTGCACCCTATAGAAAAATCAAATTTTGTAAAAGAACACCATGTAGGACAAACAAAAGCCCTCAGAGACCAAATATGTCCACAGGTGGCCAGTTTAAAACCTTAGAAGTCCAGATTTAAAGACCAGAAATGTGGTCCTTTCTATACTTACAGCAGAAGTTGTTGATTTCTCTTTCCAAGGCTCTGACCCCTGGGATGGCAATGAAAAAAAAATTTCTAGAATCAAGTAGGTTTGGGAAAATAAACATTGACATTTTCAGCACTTGGTGTAAAGGAACAGCTTAAGGAACAGCCTTAAGTTTTCCTCATCATTTCCTTCGTTTTTCCTAAGAACATATGTTATCGTCTTGTGAAAATAGTCCCCACAGAACATTTGTAGGGAGATACTATTCTAGATGCCATGGGAAAATGTAGCAGAGATTTAATCAACAAAGATGACGACTGGTGAAAATATGCACACACATACACGCAGTCACCATCCAAAATCTTAAGTTGTCGAGGACCAAATGTTGCGACAACTTGTTGTCATCTTGCTAAGATTGCCTGCCTTTCCCCTCCATCTGTTCCCTCTATCACCACCATGCATTGCTTCTCTGTTTAATCTCACCACTCCCTGTCTCCAGACTAAAATTTTAAAAGTTATCATCAAAGTTCTGCATCCCGTGGTAGGGTGTAAAAAACAACCCATGAGCTTCTTTTCCCTATAATGTTGACAAACTATATTTTGACAAGGGGTTAATATCTTGGTTAATGAACTTTTATCATTAGTATTGATTTTATTCCTTTTCTGGATTCCTTTCTGAGTTTGAAATAGTCCTCATTGATGAGTGTTGGGAAGATTTCTTCTTTACATAAGTGCTTAAAATTCATTCATTACTTCTACAACGAATTATTTACTGAGTGCCTAATATGAGCTGGGTATACAGCCAGGAAATGGAAGACATGAGATTCTTGCTCCCGTGGGAGGAACATTCTAGTGATGCGGAGGGAAGGGCAGATAGAGCAGGTAAGTAAAGTAAAACATACAGATGTCATCTCCTGATGCCTGTCAAAGGGGGAAAGTGAACAACAGGGAAATGTGACAGGAATTGTGTGTGGGACAGAACAGCTGTGATGGTTAGTTTTCTGTGTCATCTTGGCCAGGCTATATAGTACCAAGTGATTTAATCATACACTACCTAGGTGTTGTAGTAACAGTATTTTGTAGATGTGATGAATATCTATAATTAGGTTTTAAGTGAAGCAGGCTACTCTTCATGATGAGGGTGAGCCTCGTCTAGTCAGTTAAAGGCCTTAAGAGCAAAGACGAAAGTTTTTACAAAGAAGAAGTTCTGCCCTAAAGCTGAAGCAACTCTTGTCTGTTTCAGTGTTTGAGGCTGCCCTACAGATTTCAGACTTGCCAGCTTCCACAATCATGTGAACTGATTCCTCCAAAAGCATCATATTAATGTATATGTATGTATATGTATATGATCACACCACCATGAGCACACACAACACACACACACACACACACACACACACATACACACACACACATCCTGTTTGTTCTGTTTCTTCTGGAGAGCGCTGAGTGATTCAGTGACAATTTTGGAGTCAGAGACTTTTGAACATTCAGCTTGTTAATTTCAAGTCTGCTCAAATGTCACATTCTCGTCGAGGGCCTGTTCTGATCCTACTCTATCAAAATTTGAAAATTCATCATCTCCCATTCCATTTATCCCTGATCCCCTGACCCCACTCTATGTTTTCCCATAGCAATGTCACTTTTTACATTCTGTGTTACTATTTATTTGATTTTAGTTTTTTATCTCCCTCCTCTACAAAATAAACTTCATGATGGCAGGTGTCACAGGACAAGTTCCTGGGAACAAAACTCTGAGCTAAGATTTGTGTGCAGAAGGCTTATGGTGTGTGAGTGGGAGGGGGGTGCTCTCAGGGACAGCAGCCACAAGAGAGTGAGGACAGTATGCTGGGCAAAAAAAGGAGCGGACCTGTGATGCGGTTGCAATGGCGGGGTGGGTGGGTGGGGGTCTCAGCTTATTCCCAGGGGAGCATGGAAGCTGAGTCAGTGTTCAAGGATGTCCTGAGGTTAGTGAGACAAAGGGAGCTGGGTCTCGTATTCTGGTCCTTGGATGCAGTCTGTCTGCAGGAAAAGGGCATTTCCTTGGGGACAAGTTCCTTTTGGTGTAGGCAAATCCCAGAGAGGACACTCAGCCAACAAGTCATCAGCCAGAGACGCTCCTGGGAAGAGCAGCTTGGTCCTGAGTGGGGATGAAGGCAGTGCACCGGGCAGTCGTCATCTTTATTTGATGACTGTGGTGAGTGGCCAGTTCCCAGAGCAAGGCCAGGATGTTTGAACGGATGGGTGCAAAAATGAACAAATGAATAAACGAATGAATGAATTCCCTTTACACAGGTCAGCCTGCACAGAGAGGATGTGGTCACTGTTCTCAGTGGACATCAGGGAGACAAAAGTGTAGAAATAGAAATCAGACCAACGCGATTGCAAAAGCAAGCCTTTAAGGTTTAAGGACAAAAAGGGGATACATGGGAGAATGGGCTGTTCCAGGGAGTGGCAAGATTGGATACAGCACTGAATAAATGGCTATTTCAGCGAGTTTCCAAGTCTAGGCACATAGATCTTGAGCCATTGTAAGGCCAAGGAGCACTATTACAGGCCTGATCGGGGCCCAGGGATAAAGAGAAGCATCCTGCTAAACAAGGAACAACTGGCTTTCGTGACAGAACTTTTAACAAGCCTTTTCTCATATTTGTTGACTCAACGCAGGCCAGAGAATTCTTTGAAAGGCAACATGGCTATAAATCAGCAAGTCCTGTGAACGTGCATTCCAGGGTCTTGGAGGAAAAAGCCTGCACACAAAAGCACCTCTTCTGAGTCTTCAGGAATGCTGTGGTGAGTGGCCTTGGAGGTCTCAGGGTTAGACTCTGGGGCTGGGAATGGAAAGCATCCAGAAGAGGGGGACAGGGGAGCAGTAGCAAGAGCAGTGCAGTCTGTTTCTAGTAACAACGTTGGGCATTCAGCCCCCCAGGACGGTGCCTAGCAGATACTAAGCACTCAATGACTATCTGGTGAATGACAACGGAATCATTGTCAGGTCCTAGTTTTGCCACGTACCGACTGTGTGACCTTGAGAAAGTCTCTGTGCTTCTCTGAGCCTTGACCATACTGGTCTGTGTAAAAATGCGAGTTTGAACACAAAAATAGAGCTTTGGGAATGAATGAATGATTGGCGAGACCCTGAATTTAAAAACCATTCAAAGCCGTGTCTGAAGCAATGAAAAGGAGAGAAATGCAGAAAGGCTGCAAGGCAGCAGAGAGAGCTCTCTGGCTTCCTGAAGCAACATGAGCTCTGGCTATACGTGGGGCCCGCTAAGGGAGGTGAGCAATTCCTGCATGGCTGCGATGCCCCTTGGGGTTTGCAGGGGAGTGGCAGGGATGCTGTGGTGTAGGGGAAATGCCTCTCCCACAGCTGCCCTGAGACCAACGGCTCTCTCTCTGGGAGAGCCTGACTCCTGACTGGAGAAGCAAAAAGAAATGGAAGCTGCAGCTTGTGTTTCCACTTGGGCAGAGCATCTATGCCGGGGCCAGGCAGAATGGCAGTCGGCTTCAATTCACTTCCGGGGCTTGCTATGGTGCAAAGAATAACGGGCTCTCACTAAGTATAGGACAGCCCATGTTCTTAGCTTATCTTAACATCTACAAGTTTGGCAAGGGACTGAGTTTCTCTGGCTCTGTACAAAAAATGCGAGTGACCACGTGGACATCACAGGTATGATCAAAGAGGAGATTTATATCCAACCACCACAGTGGTTTCCCTCCCTCCCTCCGCTCTCCTTTCCTCCTCACCACTTCCCTCCTGTTCCAGGCAGCCTAGCTAGTTGGAGCAGATCACAAGCAAGGCCTGCAGTCACATGAGCTTGCCCAGTAGGACCAGGGTCCTGGGCAGACTGGCAAGTTGTACGCTCAGGCCTTCTTGTCACAGAGCAAAGGCGGTTTGCCACTGACCAGTGGTTGCTGTGGACAGATGCTATTTATTCAGCAAGGATGCCGAGCATTTTTTTAATCCCTGACTCATCCGGAAGAAGAATTTGGTAAAATGGGGAAGGGTTGGTTGGGGATTAATGGAAATATAAAACAGAGTGAGAGGCAGGAATGTAATTATGAGGGTGAGATTCTGCAGTTCTGGAGTGCTGAGGAATAGGAAGGGGAGGAAGTTTTTTCCCTTGGAAGACTGACCCGAGGACCCTAATTTTCCTTTGTAAAACCCAAAGAAGAGAGGAGATGCTAGATGGACTGTGGGGTTCCCTCTGTCTCTCGGAGTTGCATCTTATGCTGAATGGAGGGGTTCCAGGACTCCCTGGCTGTGAATCCATACAGAGTGCTGACTCCAGAGACAGGGGCCCTAACATAGGAAGCATTTCTTCCTTCCGGTCCTTTTCTTTCTTTCTTTTTTTAACTTAAATTTGCATCCTTACATTCAAATCAGTTGAAGTTGAAACCCACATGATGGCAGGCCCAAGAGTGGGACTCCCCCATTTCTCCCAGGGGTTCTCTTTTGGCCATCCCTGTTAGCAGCTTCATTGCACCTCATTCTTTCTTCCCTTCCCTGAGACCTGGGATGGATGACAAAGGTTACCTGGGTCATCCCTGCAAGCATCCACCCTCTGGTGAACTGAGTCTGGCTCAAGGGGACACTTGACTTCTCCTGGGGGGTAGGGGATGGTGTCCGTTTGCTCTGTGGTCCATTTGCTCGCTGTGCTTAGACTTATTGCCTCCTAGCTCTTCTTCTTTCTTTTTTTCCTCTTGCCCTTCCTATCCCCTATCCTCAGTGCCTGGCCATTGTTTTACCCTCCCCTCTCCACAAAGCTGATATCCATCTCACCTCCCTGCCTTCTTTCCTTCCTGAGATCCTTGCCTCCTCTCCAAGTCTCTCACTGTTTGCCATGGGAATTTCCTCCCTGCAGTGCCAGACGATTGCTGTTAATACCAGCTCATACTCTAGTGGGCCCGGCAAGTGGCCTTGGCAAGTGGACAAGGCTTTGGTCCTGAAAACTGAATAAGTCCAGAGGGGCAAAATTTTGGTACTAACTATGCCCTAACTACGTGTCAAGGAATTTACATGTAATAGGTACTAAAACACCCTTCCTGAGATACTGCTTCCATTTTATGGATGAGCAAATCAAAGCTCAAAGAAGTCAAGTGCCCAAGCTGAGGTGTCAGTTGGCAATGGCAGCACACTGCACGCAGGTCCTTCTGACTGGGACTGCAGCTGCAAAGCCCACGCTCATTCTCTACACTCTGCTTCCTTCTGACCCTGCAGTCATCTTTGCATCCACCCCTGGCTAATACAATTCCATCTTTGTTTCCTCAGGGAAAATCTGATGTGTCATAGCTTTCCATAAATTATAATTGAAGAAGCAGAAATAAAATGGGTCAAGATGATTTGTAGGATTGATCATGAGACACAAGTTCTGATATAAGTGTGACCTGAGTTGAGAGATGCTAAGTGTGTGTGTGTGTGTGTGTGTGTTGTGTGTGTGTGTGTGTTTTGTGTTTGGGGAGGGTTGTGGGGACGAAGGAAAGGGATAAAGGAGAGAAATGATATTGAGAGAGAAAGAGAAGGTCCTGAGTACTGACTGGGGCAGATGAGAAGCAATTTAGGAAAATATTTCCCTGAACAGGGAAACTCTGATCCCGGAGGAATCCTGTTGCCAGGAACAGGAAAATATTAAAATTATTCTCAGCTGGTGTGTTTTTCTTTTTTAATGAAAGGAAACAAACACTGCACTTGTAAGACATGTGTATAAAATAAAACGTTGTCTTTAAAACAGAAAAATTTAGAACAAAGTCATGTGCTGATTGGTTGAACGACAGTGTTGTGATCAGAGACATGCTTCGAAACCTGTCCCCCTGACTAGCCACTAGAAGCAATGGTCTCCCTATTTGTGGTAACTCAGGGTGTTTGCAGTGTGACTTTAGAGTACAATGCTGCCTGAATAATGAGATACCGGCCACATGTCGGGATTCTTACATCTTCACTGATTGCCTTCTCCTGGTAGGCAGTTACACTTGGTAGGCGACAGAAATTGTGTCTGCTTTTCTCACCTCCAGATACCTGCGAATTCTTGGTACATAACATGGTGCCAACTAAGGGTGTCAGTTTTAAATGGAATAAATGAATTAAAGTTAGGGAAAAAGAATCATGAAACAATCAACCACAGGACTCAGGGGGGAGTTTTGAGTAGGAGCAAGTCATCATCAATGGTGGATAATGCAGAGGGGTTGATAAGATAAGAAGGGTGATGATTTGATGTGTGTGTCAGGTTGGCGAGAATGGAGATAATGTCATGGCCCGATATGACAGGATGGGCGGAAGAAGCCTGATATTGCTTGTTGAGTGGAGACAAAGGGCCAGGAAGGGAAGTGAAATGAATGTAGGCTATTGTTTTTGAATGGTCAAAGTTATAAGGAGAGGAAAGGGATTTTGACAGAAGCTGAGAAACATTTGGTCAAGGGGCGGAGTGTTTCAGGCCCAGAGAAGCAAGTGAAGTTCTCTGATAATCACCAGGAAAGCTAGCCCAGGTGGGGGAGGTTCTGGCTAGGAGTGTAGCAGAGGGAGAGAAGAAGGTGGAATGAAGTGGTGTGGTTTAGATACACAAGGTTCATTCCTAAATGAGAACAGGGGAGACTACAGCCTTACAAACTAGGAAAAAGATAAAACACAAAAAACAAAAAAGGGGTGGTAGGTAAGTGAGGAATATGGATATGTTAATATTGTAGGGGGCTGGAAATGGAAGTAGATCGCTACCTAAACTTGATTTTTCTTGGTGCATTAGGTTAGGAGCCAGAAGCCATGCAAGAAGCAGGAAGCACAAAAGGACCTGTGGAAGACTGAGCAGGGCCTTGTGAAAAGAGGGGGTAAAGTTCATGCTGGACAAATCAAAGGGACTGGTGGGCAGACATACAACTGGACCACCATTGGTGCTGTGGGGTTGGTTCTTAGTGGCCCAGGGTTAGTGCAGTCAAGGCAGGTGACGGTGTTGCTGATCAGCCCTTGAGGTTTTGCTGGGGTCATGAGGTTAAAAATGGAAAGGGAACCCGTGGGATAAAAAAATGGAGGAATCTGAGAGGAAGGAGAACTTGGGATTATCACCTGTGGAAGTTGAAAGAGGAGCAGGCCAATGATTAGGAAAAGGAATGGGGATAGGGTATTTGTGGTTCTCCATGAGGTAGAAGAAACAGACATGGGTGGGATACAGAACGTAGTGTTGGGGTAGGTCAGAGTTACTTGGGAAGAATCTCCAGTGTGATGGCAAAAACCCCCTTGCATGTGGGTGGGGTGAACCCAAAGCTTATTAGATTCCCTTATTGGGTTAAAGAAATCTAGGAAAAGCAGGGTCGGATTGTACAGTTGGTCTTGCATAGAATTAAGTTTGTTCTGGCATTGATTTAGTGGGTATCACTTTTTGTCTAAGCAGATATATATTGGCATTGAAAAAGCTTCTTACCTGCCGTAGGCTGGTGATAAGTTGAAGCAAAACACAAGCTTGTTTCTGTGAGGTTTGGTAAGCAATTATTTAATGACACATGTTGATAAGACATCCATCTTTTCTTCTATGTACCGGACAATAGGTATTATCTATACATTAAATAATAACTATTATATTATTCTATAGTTATTTGAGGGAAACTTGGAGGAAGAGTTTTGCACATATGGTAGTATTATAGATATGAAGGAGAAAAATTCTGGGCATCAGAGTTAAAGTGTCCAGACTAGTAAGTGGATATCTCATCATGGACTAGTCATGCGACTCCAGGTATGTTGAGCTTTCTGGGGCCCACACTTTTAAACTGCAAACTCGGGAGTTTTTGATATTTCCAGTTACTTCCAAATCTGAAAACCAGAGCCATGTTATTGCTCTTGATGGAGACCAGAAACAAAGTTGAATGGGTCAGCAGGCCTCAGGAGGCCAACCTGAGGTGGGGATGAATCAAGATGAAATGAAGGATGTATGTTTATGGGAGCTTGGTACCCTGAACTCCTCAATGAACTACAGGACTTACACCCTCCTCAATTACCCCCTCCTCCTTGTGCTCAATAAATGAAATATTTTCAACATAAGACGGCCAATTTGCCTCATCTTTCCATATGGGAAATACTGAGGGAACTAGAGAGATGATGTGTTTAAATAATTTAGTGGGGACGAAGAGTGGGGACTAGCAAATACCAGCCTGACCTTTAATCTTCTGTATGTCTTCCTATTTCTTTAAAGGCATTTTTATACATATGCCAAGGGCGGATGGAATGATCAGGAAGGGTAGTAAAACTCTCTGGATGTAGTGTATTTGTTAGGTTGTAAAGTTGGGGGAGGAACGGGGACCACATATCTTAACTTGCTCGCCATGTCTTAATTACTTATGCTAATTGAGACTAAGAAACCTTGGTTTTAAATGATAGGTTAACATAATCTCCAAATGTTTTTGTATATAACTTCAATAGGTCTTGGGGTTGATCATTTATCTGTTTCGTTCCACATTCAATGTGGAAACAACCTGAAACATACGCGATAATCATAGACTCCTAAGCAGGTTTCAGAACAGCACAAATAGTTCACCCTTAAACACAAATAATACAAATCTCCAAGAGAAATTTGAAAAACAGACAACTTGGAATGAGGATGTGATATTTAAAAATAGACACGATGAAATTCCATGTTTTTTAATCAATATGTGAAAAAGCTGCTCCCCCCATGTTTTTGGGAGAAATTTGGTTTCTTCTTCCTAATGCTGTTTTCAATACTTACTTGTTAACTTCAATAAATCCACAGGAAATAATTTCGCATCCCAGCTATTTGTATTGACGGTTCAAGAGGTCCTTTTTCTTTTTTTGCATAATTGTGTCTGCTGTTTTATCAACCATGCCCCAATTGAAGGGGGCAATCTAGTTATTGGAATGTCTTTTCAAAAAATAACGTGGTGTCTGATGGCGGAAAGGTTTACAGTAAAGTTTTCTATTTGGAGCCCACATTTGCGATGGGATGGTTGGGTTGATTATACTTTAGTTAAGTCTTTCAGACTTTTCAGAAAGTTTTCATGTGTGATCCTGTTTCTTCAGCTACATTTCATCACATTACATTCTGGCTCCCGGAGGGTTTGAAGGGACTCCCACCAGTATTGTGAAATAAAAACATGTTTTGACTCTGTCCCTGAAACCACCAGGCAAGGTTGCAAGGCTGAGTTCCATGCGTTTTACCGGAAAAAACCACTTCGTTCTAATCAGTTGATTTTCCAGTGGCCTCTGTTTGTAAGGACATAGCTAGCGTGGTCATAGGCCAATGGTTAATTTTCTTGTGATATACCATGAATAGTACAGGAGTCTCCGCGGTGGGACATAGTGTGGAAAGACTTCATGTGTACCATTTTAAACTAATTTACACTACTGAGTGTGTTGCAATGAAAGTGAGCTAGGATCAAAATTTGCAGGACTATGGTTAATATTAGTTCCATAAGTGGCACAAACAAAATACAAAGATCTTTTGAGGAAGAATGTGCTACTTTCTTGTCCACTTTGAAGATTCCAGGGACCACTGGGGACTGAGACCTGAAGATGGTCAGCCTCATTGGCATGCCCAGCTTCTTCAGGGCAAATGCCTGTGGGGTTTGCAATAGTCCTAAGTCTACTACCCTCTGTGTAATCACAAAACCCTTGGAAAACAGATTTAGACAAACTATTTGAAGTGCTAAGTAACTACTTCAAAGGTATTGATTTCTCATTGGAGTTCGAAGTTGCTATTTAACTATCCCTGAAGCGTAGTTTATAAATAGGTGCTTCAAATGTTTAACTGCGCTAGATTCTAGATTGAAGTTAATTTGAATACCACTATTGTATATCGTTATGGCCAAAGACAAGCACCATTCTTCTCCCCGTTTCTCAAGTTAGACGTTGAGAGTGATGCTGGTCATAGCCAAATGCCTTGCCATAGTCGGACAGGTCTATCTGAGTTATTCATCTCTCTATTTGGTTTATCCTCTTATCTCCAGAGCCATGGTTTGTTTCAGACTTTATCAGGGAACTTCTCTGAAAATTACTGTGACAGCCTCCAACTGCTCATCTTAGCCTTTCTTCCAATAGTTCATTCCCTCCTTGAGAGTTTCCCTCAAAACAGGTTGAGCATGTCAACTCCCTGGGCTTTCCCATGGTCCAGGAATGAAATCCAACCACCTTGGCTGATCATAAGCCATTACCCCACCTTGGAACCTTTGCGCCAGCATTTATAAGCTTATTCACAACTTCCCAATGTATTCTGACTGGCTTCAGGTCCATTGGGGTTCCTATTCTTTGTGCTTTATTATTATTTTTTAAATTTATTTTTTAGTTGTATGTGGACACAATACCTTTATTTTATTTTTATGTGGTTGCTGAGGATCGAAACCCGGGCTCATGCATGTAGGTGTGCACTATACCTCTGGCACCAACCCCAACCCCTTTTGCTTCTTTCAATACCTGGCAACATTGCTCCTATGTGGAGGCCTCCTTTGTCTGCCTGCTCTCTGTTTGGGCCTTTGTGCTCCTGTGGCCCCCTTCTGGGTCCGTATACTCATGATGGGTTGCTTGATACTTGTGTGAGTTGGTGGTTGCTCAGATACAATACAGGAAGCCCGAGTGACAATTGGATTTTCAGATTGAAATGACTAGTTTTTTCTTATATGTGAGTTTGGTTCCAGCATATTTGGAACTTATTCATACTAACAATCACTTATCTCAATTTTCAACTGAGCTGAGATTGCTTTTCATTAGCTAAACTGGCAAGGCTTGCTGTGCTATAATTCAGACGATTATGTGTTCTTACACTTCACTATGAAAGCTCGAGACACTGATATCCAAGTGGTAACTAGACGGCAGGTCTAGCCCAAGTTCCTCTATTAAGTAAATGTTTCTTGAATAGAAGAAAAGAAGGAAAAAATATATAATCTAAAGTAAATGAAGTTACGGCTTATCTTTTTTCACCCTTGCGGAAAATTAAAATATAAAAAACATATGGGTACTTGACAGGTGCCAGTGAAAGCTCTCCCTATGCCTAGCAATATTTTGGAAGTCAAAAATTCTAACATAAGGGTTGAAGAAGAATGAAGGGATTATTTTCTAGTGTAGAACCCAAAAGTAAGGTTCTAACTCAAGGAAGTAGTGATAGTAGTGACAGTGGTGAAATAATATCCATTGTTTGTGTTTCCTGACAATACCACCTCAGTGCATCCCATGAGACCTCATGCTTGGCTTGGGAGGATGGCACCTTTGCAAAGTGGTTGGACAATTAATTTCCTCTTCCAGTTTGTGCCTCCATTAGCTCTGGTTTCAAATGCTATTCACTTCCTTCCCAAGACCACAGGGAAGTTGATTCAGAACAAGGACTTGTTCAGAAGCCTACTTCATAACCAGAAATAATGCATGAAGTTGCAGGTTCCTGTGTGGATTTGGACTCGGTCCTGTTTCCCTCTTGGGAAGCTTTCTCCTTGACATAAGGGATTCTTAGCTCTTTGTCTTCATGTCTTGTGGCCCATCAAACGGCCTTCACCAAAAAGTTGTTTTAAGGGGCTTATGACTTGGGACCATAAAGACAAAGTATTGAAGAGGGAAAGAGAATAAAAGCAAGCGAGGTTCTATATGGTGAGTGTTTGATACAGCTACCCTCCCCCTTTCCTTCAGCTAAGCACTTGGTGGGAGACATTCAAAAAGCCACCAATTTGGGTAACAGCCCTTAAATTGTACATTGTTTGGTTATGAATGGACCCAATTGGCTTTTCAATGCTTTGTTCCACCTCTTCCGGATTTAGGCAGATTGGTTACTTAGAGGACTAGAGCTGCCTACAATCTGGATGGTCAGACGGGGACATGTTCATCATGGCTAGAGCAGAGGTCTAAGGTCAAGGTCCCGGTCTCAGCCCAACCAGGGGACTCACTGTGAACCCGTCCATAATTCACTCCATGCTGCAATTCTCCGTATTAGATAGGAGTCAAATATCTGTGCTAGAACCCTTTGTGAGAGTGATATTTGTTTAAATTCTTGGTGGTGAGTAAGGAAGGGAAGGGCTGGGGATGAGGATGAGAGAATTAAAAAATATGTATTGAAATCAGAAAGCTGTCGAAGACCTGTTAGAGTAATCAGACATGCTGATAGGAAGTGACTTGCTTGGGCAAGGCGTCACTCGGCGGACTGGAACCAAGGGCATAGTTGGCTTGGAGTATTGTTTGGAAGGCATGTGTGTGTGTGTGTCATGGCGTGCGTGCACGCATGCAGCACATGTGCTGCGGACTGTACCAAATATTAAAAACTCCTAAGGTAACATATAAAGGCTGGATGTACAATGAGATGAATGATTAATTTAAAAATTATTTTCTATCTACCTTTCAGAAGATTCATTTTATTCTCAGAACCTTCTGAATATATATTATATATATATATTATTATATATATATATATATATATTTTTTTTTAAGCAACTTTCTATTTGGAAGATTTTGAGACAAATGTTAGGAGCTCATAGTATATTAAATAAGTGTCCTATATATCCACTATGCGCTGTCAACCATTATCAATTACTCTGTCATCTTGCTCATATCTTTCACTTTATTTTAAATTTTCTTTTCTCTTTCTGGATTATGTATAGCAAATCCAAAAGAACATATTGTTTTACTTGTTACATATTTCAGGATGTCTCTAACCGACAAAAGCTTTTTCTTTAACCACAAACGTACATTAATCACATCAACAATTTTCCATATTGTATTTACTCCCTAATCCATGCTAAATTATCAGATTGTCTTAAAAAGCATCCTTTTTATCGTTGGTTTGTTCCAACCAAGATTCCAATATGGCCCACATTACATTTGTTTAATATATTTAATCTATAAACAATTCCACTTTCTTCCCCCCTCCCATTTTTTCTTTTCTTTCTTCTTTTTTTGGGAAACATTTCAAAACTTTAAAGTAAATAGCCAAGACCAATGCAATGAAACCACTTACATTAGTGTGACAATTGCTTAAATCTCTTATGTAAGAGTGAGGGGAGGTGCTCACCAGCATCATCATATTATTATTTTTCGGAATCATCTGAGGAGTTTGCAAGTTTGTTGCAGTCATCTGACATTTATATCTTTCAAATATTTCAATGTGTTTTCTTTCCTAAGACAAGTCCTTTCAACTACAAAATCAATTATAATTATTACACAAGGAAATACACATATTTAAACCGGGTACTTATCTTTATTCATTCTATATTCACATATGCAATTACCTTAACAATGCCTTTTATAGATTTTG
>JAKELJ010000685.1:0-17872 GCA_025594165.1 Tamias sibiricus
CTTATATCAGAGAAAACATTCGGTACTTGGATTTTTTTGAGATTGACTAATTTCACTTAGCATTATATTCTCCAACTTCATCCATTTACCTGCAAATGCCATTATTTTTATTCTCTCTTATTGCTGAGTAAAATTCCATTTGTATATATACCATTTTTCTTATCCACTCATCTACTGAGGGCATCTAGGTTGGTTCCATAACCTACTATTGTGAATTGTGCTGCTATAAACATTGAAGTGGCTGTGTCACTGTAATATGCTGTTTTATAAGTCTTTTGGGAATAGACCCAGGAGTGGGATGGCTGGGTCATAGGGTGGTTCCATTCCCATTTTCCAAGAAATCTCCATACTGCTTTCCATAGCGGTTGCACCATTTTTGCAGTCCCACCAGCAATGTATGAGTGTGCCTTTTTCCCCACATCCTCTCCAACATTTATTGTTGTTTGTGTTCTTGATAGCTGCCATTCTGACTGGAGTGAAATGAAATCTTAGAGTAGTTTTGATTTGCATTTCTCTAATTGCCAGTGATGTTGAGCATTTTTTCATGTATTTGTTGATTAATCGTGTATCTTCTCTGAGAAGTGTCTTTTCAATTCCTTAGCCCATTTATTGATTGGTTATTTGCTTTTTTTTGGTGTTAAGTTTTTTTAGTTCTATATACATTCTAGAAATTAGTGCTCTATCTGATGTGCATGTATTAAATATTTGTTCCCAATTAGTTGGCTCTCTATTCACCTCACTGATTGTTTCTTTTGCTGAGAAGAAGCTTTTCAGTTTAAATCTATCCCATTCATTAATTCTTGGTACTAGTTCTGTGCTACAGGATTCTTATTAAGGAACTTGGGGCCTAATCCGACATGTTGGAAATTGGAGCTTACTTTTTCTTCTATTAGGCGTATTGTCTCTGGTCTAATTCCTAGGTCCTTGATCCACTTTGAATTGAATTTGTGCATGGTGAGAGACAAGTGTTTAATTTCATTTTGTTGCATATGGATTTCCAGTTTTCCCAGCACCATTTGTTGAAGAGGCTATCCTTTTCTCCACTGTACATTTTTGGCACCTTTGTCTAATATAAGATAGCTGAAATTATATGTATTAGTCTCTGTGTCCTCAATTCTGTACCATTGGTCCACCAGTCTGTTTTGGTGCCAATACCATGCTGTTTTTGTTACTATTGCTCTATAGTATAATTTAAAGTCCGGTATGGTGATGCCCCTGCTTCACTTTTCTTGCTCAGGATTGCTTTGGCTATTCTGGGTCTCTTATTTCTCCAGATGAATTTCATGACTGCTTTTTCTATTTTTTGAAGAATGACATTGGATTTTGATTGGAATTGCATTAAATCTGTATAATGTTTTTGGTAGTATGGACATTTTGACAATATTGATTCTACCTATCCAAGAGCAAGGTAGGTCTTTCCATCTTCTGAGTTCTTCTATGATTTCTTTCTTTAGTGTTCTATAATTTTCCTTATAGAGCTCTTTCACCTCTTTCGTTAAGTTGATTCCCAGGTATTTTATTTTTTTTTGATGCTATTGTAAATGGGTAGTTTTTCATCATTTCCCTTTCAGAGGCTTTGTCACTGATGTACAAAAATGCCTTTGACTTATGGGTATTGATTTTGTATCCTGCTACTTTGCCAAATTCATTTACTAGTTGTAAAAGTTTTTCTGGTAGAGTTTTTTTGGGTCTTCTAGGTAGATTATCATGTCATCAGCAAATAGTGCTAATTTGAGCTCTTCTTTTCCTATCTGGATCCCTTTAATTTCTTTCGTCTGTCTAATTGCTCTTGCCAGAGTTTCCAGTACTATGTTAAATAGCAGTGGTGAGAGGGGGCATCCCTGTCTTGTTCCAGTTTTTTAGAGGGAATGCTTTCAATTTTTCTCCATTTAAGATAATGTTAGCTCTGGGCCTTGCATAAATAGCTTTTATAATGTTGAGATATGTCCCTGATATTCCTAGTTTTTCCAGTGTTTTGAACATAAAGGGGTGCTGTATTTTGTCAAATGCTTTTTCTGCATCTATTGAGATAATCATATGATTTTTATCTTTAAGTCTATTGATGTGATGTATTATGTTTATTGATTTCCGAATGTTGAACCAGCCTTGCATCCCTGGAATAAACCCCACTTGATCATGGTGCACTATCTTTTTGATATGTTTTTTGTATCCGATTTGCCAGAATTTTGTTGAGGATTTTTGCATCTATGTTCATTAAAGATATTGGCCTAAAGTTTTCTTTTTTGGATGTGTCTTTGCCTGGCTTTGGAATTAATGTAATATTGGCCTCATAGAAAGAGTCTGGAAGAGCTCCCTCTTTTTTCTATTTCTTGAAATAGTTTGAAGAGCATTGGTATTAGTTCTTCTTTGAAAGTCTTGTAGAACTCTGCTGTAAACCCATCAGGTCCTGGACTTTTCCTTGTTGGTAGCTTTTTGATGACATCTTCTATTTCTTTGCTTTGTAATCGATCTGTTTTAAATTGTGTATAAGCCTCCAGATCCAGTTTAGGCAAATCATATGACTCTAGAAATCTGTCAATGCATTCAGCATTTTCTGTTTTATTAGAGTACAAGTTTTCAAAGTAATTTTCTAATTATTTTCTGTATATCTGAGGTGTTTGTTGTGATATTCCCTTTTTCATCACAAATGTTAGTGATTTGAGTTTTTTCTCTTCTTCTTTTCGTTAGCATTGCTAAGGTCTGTCAATTTTGTTTATTTTTTCAAAGAACCAACTTTTAGTTTTGTCAATTCTTTGAATTGTTTCCTTAGTCTCAATTTCATTAATTTCTGCTCTGATTTTATTATTTCCTGTCTTCTGCTGCTCTTGGTGTTGATCTGTTCTTCTTTTTCTAGTGCTTGGAGGTGTGATGTTAAGTCGTTTATTTGTTGGGTTTTTTTTTCCTTTTAAAGAATGAACTCAGTGCAATGAATTTTCCTCTTATACTGCCTTCATAGTTGTCCCAGAGATTTCTATATGATGTATCTGTGTTCTCATTTACCTCTAGGAATTTTTTAATCTCCTCTTTGATGTCTTCTTCAACCCCTTGTTCATTCAGTAGCATGTTGCTTAGCTTCCAGTTGTTGGAGTAGTTTTTCTTATTCCTTGTTTGTCGTTGATTTCCAATTTCATCCCTTTATGTCTGATAGCATGCAGGGTAGTATTTCTCTATTTTTTTATATTTGCTGAGATTTGCCTTGTGACATAATATATGATCTATTTTGGAGAAGGAGCCATGTGCTGCTGAGAGAAAAAAGTGTATTCATTTACTGAGGGATGAAATATTCTATATATGTCCGTTAGATCTAAGTTATTAATTGTTTTAAGGAGGCCTAAGGTTTCTTTGTTTAGTTTTTGTGTTTGGATGATCTATCCATTGGTGAGAGAGGTGTGTTGAAATCCCCTAGAATAACTGTGTTGTGGTCAATTTTACTCTTGAACTTGAGAAGCGTTTGTTTGATGAATGTAGTGCTCCATTATTTGGGGCATTATAGATTTAATACAGATTGTTATATCCTCTTGTGAATGGTTCCCTTAGTAGTAAAGAAATATCCATCTTGTCCCTTTTGATTAACTTTGGCTTGAAGTCTACCTTATTTGAAATGAGAATGGAAACCCCTGCTTGCTTCCGCAGGCCATGTGAGTGATGAAGAAACTTTCCCAGCCTTTTAACTTCAGTCTATTGATGTCTTTTTCTATGAGGTGTGTTCTTGTACCCCCCCCCCCTGGACAGCTAGATTGTTGTGTCATTCTTTTTAATCCATTCACGATAATCTGTGTCTTTTGAATGCGCGAGTTTTAGCCGTAACATTCAGGTTTCTATTGTTGAGAGTGTGATTGTTTATTCCATCCATTTTTATTTGTATGGATGATCTTTAGCTTGATTTAGGTTTCTCTTCTGATTGGTATTTCCCTTAGTTTAAAATCTCCCTTTGTTGATTTTCATTGTTATTTTTCTCTTCTTCTTCATGAAAATTTTTGCCAGAGATGTTCAGGAAGTGCTGCTTTTCGAGATGTGAAATCTTTTAAATCTTTTGCTTGTCGTGGAAGGTTTTTATTTCATCTTCAAATCTAAAGCTCAATTTTGCTGGATATGAAGATTCTTGGTTGACATCCCTTTTCCTTCAGAGCTTGAAAATATGCTATTCCAGGATCTTCTTGCTTTTAAGGTCTGGGTAGAAAAATCTGAACATAGTCTGATTGGTTTCCCCTTTCCCCCTATATGTAATCTGCTTCCTTTCTCTTTGTGGCTTTTAATACTATTCTCTCCTTGCTCAGTATATTAGGCATTTTCATTATAATGTGTCTTGGTGTGGGATCTGTTGTGATTTTGTATGTTTGGTGTTCGGTAGCCTCTTGAACTTGGTTTTCCCCTTCATATCACTCAAGTTTGGAAAAAATTTTCTGTAATTATTTCATTAAATAAATTACTCATTCCTTTGGCTTGAAACTCGGCCCCCCTCCTCCTACCCCAATCACTCTTATGTTTTGGTCCTTTTTAAATGTTGTCCCATAATTCTTGAATGTTCTGTTCTTGGTTTCTTACCATTTTTTTGCTGTGTAATCTAGATTTTTTTCTCTAGGATATAATTTTTGTCTTCATTGTCTGAGGTTCTTTCTTCCAAGTGATCTACTCTGTTTGGTGATACTTTCGATTGAGCTTTTACTATTGATTTATTGCTTCTTTCATTTCTGGAAATTTCTGTTTTGGTTTCTCTTTAGAGCCTCTATCTCCCTATTGAAGTAATCTTTTACTTCCTGTATTTGTTTATGGATTTTCTTTGTCAAAATGATCTTTTACACCTCCTGTATTTGCTCCCTCATCGCATTTTTTTAGTTCATTCTTAAGTTCCGGCTAACATTTGGAATATGTAATTTTTCTGAATTTCCCATCTTCTGGCATTGCCACCAACACTGTGCATGGTATGGAATATACTGAGGTGGTATATTGATTTGTTTGTGTTCACTTTTCTTCCTTTGTTTTCTTAATATTGCTTGTGCGTTATTCTACCGGCACTGTGACCTTGTTCTACTTTGATTTACCTTAAAACCTTTGTTGCTCCTTTGTACAATGCTAGCATATCCCCTTATAGTTCCTTTACACTTTAAAATCAAACACTTACTATTCCAGAGAATCCCAGTTTGATCACAATGTACTGATTTAGTTAACCCATATTGTTTCCAATTTACTCTGATCTTCTGAGGTTTTTAATGTTTTCAAGAATGACAATAATAATAATGTTTAAAGAAGGAATGATGTATTGACTTGTTCTCTCTTAGAAAGTAGAAAAGAAGTTCTATGGAATTGGTTGTATCAGCCACGAGAGAACAAGAAATGGAGTAATAATAATGGAATACTGATTTACAGAAAACCTAACTTATGCAGTGTTGAGAGAGAAAAAAAGAAAGAATGGAAATGAAAAGAAATAAAAAAAAAAAAAAAAAAGAAGAGAAAAAAAATTTAACCAATTGATTGGTATTTAGTGTAAAAGAGAGGAGAGAAGGAATAAGTCGAGAAAATAGAGAATAAACCTTAAATAACCCCACTTTGCTATATATTCAATTGTACAACTCTTCTAGCTCAAATCTCAATTTGTGCGTATAAACTTGTTTTGCACTGTTGAGAATGCAATGGCAGGGTATTTAATAAATAGGGAAGGATGAAGGAAGAAAAAAAAATTTAAAAAGTGAGAATTAAAAAAAGAAAGAAAAGAGGAGGCAGCATAAGCACATCAAACACACTGTCAATCAAAACAAAAACAAAAAACTCCCAAGATACAACAAATCAAAACAAAACAAGCAAATATAAAACAAAAACGATTGAACCCAATAACAAGTCTCTAACAAAATGGACCCTTGGAAGCCCTTGCTTTTTCCTGTCCAGTTTTTTTTTTTTTTTTTTTTTTTTTATTTTTTTTGTTTTTTTTTTTTTTTTTTTTTTTTTTTTTTTTTGTTTTTTTTTTTTTTTTTTTTTTTAAAAAAAAAAAAGCCACCTGACACAGATCATGTACAGGTCAGCAACCCTGATAGTCGAGTCGAAGGCTGCACCTTTGGTGCCTTGCAGAGTGAAACAGTGGAATAGTGGAAGGGGCATATCCTTCAGGCTGGGCCCTTCTTACAGCAGCAGGGAGATGCTACTATGGGCCCTTGGAAGCCAGCCAAACTGCGGCGGGTTCTCTCCACTTCCTGCCGGGCAGGTCCTACCGTCTTGCTCTGGATTGCAGCTTGGCAGGGCGCACTCCCCCAGGGAGTGGAGGAAGCACTTCGCCAGGTCGTTGGCCAGCGGCTTGCAGCAGCCGGGAGTGATGCTGTTTCTTGTCCCTGAATAAGACCAGGCATACTGGTGGCTGGGTTTCTCCTTCCATCGGGCGGGATTCTATCACCTTCTTGCCTCTGGTCGCAAATGGGCAGTTCGCACTCTTCCCTCCCGAGAAATGGAGGAAGCCCTTCCCCATGTCGGGCCCTGCGTGCAGCAAGCAGGTAGCTGCTACTCTGGGCCCAAGGCGGCCCAGGGACACTGTCGCTGGGTTCTCTCCGTCCAGCGGGCGGTGCCTACGCTCGTGTTTTTCTGGTGCGAATGCATGGGCAGGACCCACACTTCCCGGGAATGAAGGAAGGGCCCTTCCCCAGGGTCTGGCCCTGTGGTTGCAGCAACAGGAGCTGCTAATCTGGGTCCCATGCGTCCAGGGACACTGGCGGCTGGGTCCCTCTCCTTCCAGCGGATGCGGAGTTCTACCTCTTCTCTGGTCGCAAATGGGCAGGTCGCACTCTTCCCGATAATGGAGGAAGCCCTTCCCCAGGTCTGGCCCCTGTGTGCAGCTGCAGTGAGCTGCTACGTCTGGGCCCAGGCGGCCAGGGACACTGGCGTCTGGGTCCACCTCCGTTCCAGCGTGCAGGAGTTCCTACACTCTTGCTCTGGTCACGCAAATGGGCAGTAGCAACACCCGTGTGTTTGTTCTTCATCCTCTTGCAGATTTCTTTCGACTATTTTGGATCGTTTGGTGGTTTCACTAACTACTTTCAGGACTATTTTGTTTTTCTTTTTCATGGGGAACAATGACATCAGTATTTTGATATGGATTATATTGTATTTGTGTAGATCACTCTATGGATAGCAATGGGCCATTTTAATCAATAGGTAAATTCTTTCCAACGTTGAAACATGGTAATTTCTTTCTATTTATTTGTTTATTAGAAGGGAATTTTGAATATATTTCCATCTTCAAAAAATACATGAAAGTTTTAGGTAATCAATATACTAATTACGTTGTATTGAACATATCCTGAGGTTATACGTGATTAATCAAATCCCAAAAACTGTACCTAATAAATATTAATACAAGTTGCCTATGTGTTAATCAAAAAATTAATAATATATAAAAAATTTAAAAAATTAAATTCCTACCATTCCCGCCGCCCCAAGGACTTCACTTTGAAATTAACAATAATTTAAGTTTCAATAAATATAGTAACATTAACGATTTCTAACTAAGTGTCATTTGGCTAACATGATCCCTTAAAATAAGCAGTGGGATAACCTATTCTTGATTAGAAATACATAGGGTGACATTATACAGAGTTAATAATGGCAAAATATAGCAAAAAGAAATGATTTATCTACAGCATGGTGCTTTCACCAGCCTAAAAGCAACCCCAAGGCAAAGGTAATGCTCAAGGCAGTTTGGTAGTCTGATGAAGAATGGTTAGATGAAAAAGGATCTTGTATGTTCATAATACAGAATTTGGGATTTGAGGGGAAGAGTAAAACCAGATAAGAAGAAAAGATCCTGAAAAACAGTTGGAGAAAATATAGAATAATCTTTAGCCAAAATAAATACTCTTATGAAGAAAATTATGTTTGTGTTGTTTGAAGCCCAACACTTCAAAGGGAAGAGAGTAATCATCCAGATGACATATTCCATGGGGGACATATCTTGCTTGCTTCAATATTAGCAAGGATGTTCATCGGAAGTGTTTGCTTAAAAAGGCTAAAATGCAAATAATTTAGAACTAAATTCATTATAATGGACATAGTTATGCAAAAGTAATCAAATATAGCTTTAAATGTAAGTATGGATGAAATGTAAAGATGCTCATACAAAATAAATAGAAAAACTGCATTGGAATATATGCAGATATATAAAGTTTTTACAGATTGTATTTACAAATGAATGTAATGACATTCTTCATAAAAGTTTACAATGATGGGGGGAGTGTAGTTTCTGTGGTAAAGTGTGTTCATGCTGGCTTGTGTTGCATGAGGTCCTGGTTGATCACCTAGTAACCTGGCAAACAAAACAATACAAAGTTTTGTAAACAATGCTGCCTAACATCAGTTATTACTAGGGTAATTGTAAATTCCAATTAAAAATATAAATGAAAATGTTGAAATGATTGCCTGTTTAATGGGGATCGATGATTTCCTACAAAGTGAAGAAAAAGTGTGCAAATAAAAGCATACAGGGGGCATCTATTATTTTGTTAGAAACCTTTATTTCTTAAGATATGAATAAGTAAAAAGTTAATATGTCACATAATGTTGTTTCCAGTCAACTATTAAAAGTATATATTGTGGTGGTACCCTAAAGATTATAACAGAGCTGAAAAAATTCATGCCACCGATGCTGATATTATAAGCCTTCAATTGGTATTGGTATTGCACTAAAAATACTCTTGGGTTTGTGCTGATAATGGTGTAAAGCAGCCTACTCTAGACTACTATTCTTACAGAATTATACCCACATATGTATGTATGTATACGTACACAATAACTTTATAGACGTCAATGAATATTAAAATATCACATTATCTGGTTTATGAGCTTACTGATACTTTTTTTATTATTTAAAAGTGAAGTTTCCTTTTTTGTATAAAAAAAAATGTCTGCTGGTAAAGGCTTGAATCGCTGCATTAATTGCTCGCAGCACCACATACATCTTGGTTTATTCATCATTGCATCGTTTCTCTTGCAATTGATTTTTTATCTCATGCCAATTGGTTTCAACACGACCCTAGAAGCAGAAGGTAATACCAGATAAGCCAGGAAACATAGGAGGCTGTTCCATTTAGGTTAATGGTTAGTATACACTAATGTTATTTTCACGATGACAAAACCGCTAATAATCCAGTTCTCAAATCATTAAGTGAAGCATAACTGTAAACAGGAGTATTTAAGTATGTTGTAAATTAAGTCATCGCTTTTTTTGTTTTTTAATTAGACTTATTTAAAGGAACGGAAAGAAAATCAAAACCATAAAAGTCTTGGCAGAGAGTTATGAGGAGCCATGGGTTTCTCTATTTCAAGAGTTTATGAATTTTTTAGTAATAAAATTTCCATACAAGGAATGGACATTCCTTTTCCTTTCAACTTGAACCATATGTTCAAGAGGATTCTTAGAGTACTGAAGGACATTTTCCCTCATGTTGTATGGTAAACATGCTCTTATCTCCATCCTTTGACTTTAATTACATTCTCCAGTGACACACAAAGATTAGAATCCAATTCCTGTTCTACGAGTGGTTAACAGAATTATTCAAGCCTCCTATGTGTGTGGTGTGTGTGTGTGTGTGTGTTTGTGTGTGGTGTGTGTGAGAGAGAGAGAGAGGAGAGAGAGAGAGTGAAATTTAAATATACCTAGCTTGCTCAGTCATTGCTCATTATCCTATTTTGCCAGTTCCACTGTCTGTTCTCTGAGCAGACAGTGTCCTCTCATACATTTATAAATAAAATTCTTATTTCTATTATATGGTAATGCCTGAGCTGATACCTAGGCTATTGTTTATGCTGGTACTCTCAAAGTGTAACACTTCACGTCAAATAATTGCTACACCCACTATGACTTAAAGTCCCCTGAACACAGACATTTCTTGTAGTGATATATAAGCAGTTTGTCAAGTTGCAAAGTGATGACAAATTAAAGTTAACACCATACATTTCTAATACAACATAATGAGTTGATGAATAGAATTCAAAATTGGATTACTATGAAGTCTTCTTCTTCTCTTTAAATGTATCTTTACTCGGCCCGCGATGAGCTGGATCTTCCAGGTTGGAAAACATCTGTTCTTAATTAAGTATGAGTAAACATGGGGCCACAGTAGTTTGTGAGGAAAAGGGTCACCATTTTTGCTTGTGCTAATTGTTCCAAATCTATAATATTTTCAAAATGGGAGGTTTTGTTTCTACTAAATCTCCAGATATTTATCCTAGATTTTGATTTTAGTTTGTTAATATACAAGCCAAAACAAAGGAAGAAAGAAACAGCACATGTGTTAGAGCAGCTTTTTATTTGTAGATAGCCAAAGCTCAGCACATACTTCATAAACAGAGCTAAGCTGTTGACTGGAGATTGAATAGGACTTCTGGGACTGGTACTCAAAGACAACGACAAGGAACCATTAAGTTACTAAACATTAAGAATATACATGGCTTCAAAGGCTTATAAAAACACAAGATCACTGTATTATCTCAAATATCACTGGTGCTTCCTGATTTCTTTAAGCAGAGAACAGCCCTGGGAGGCATAATTCAACAGTGGGGTAAATGATTGGCCCTTGGAGACTTTTTTTCCTTCCCTTCCCTCATCGATCTGGAGTTGGCTTGATCAGTAACCTCTTCCACAAACAACTTCCATCCAACCAAGTGATGGAGGCTTGAGAAACAAGTGTGGGGACTGGAAATGCCTGAATGAAAAGGAGCTTGGCATCTCAGTCCTTGTTTGTCTGTCTTTTTACATAGCTGACATTCTGTTTTATTAATTTAATTTAATTTATTATTTCTTGTTGGTTGAAGTGAGTAGGGTGAAGTGGGAAGAAAATTGGAGAGGAGAGAGCAGATGTAGATCTGGGGTCAACTGGAACAGATCTGCTTTCTACTTGATGTTTGGTAAGAATAGAATTTCCATGAGTTCAGAGGACATTGCAGAGGTAGCTGAGTTTGACATTTTAAAGGTATGTCATTTAAGATATCTGACAGCTGGGCTAGACTAGAGGAGGGTTTGCCTAGGAAGAATGGTAATCTGTTTTACCATGGGTGAGAGCTGTGGAAGAGTGCCTACACTGGAACAATCTCTTCTCCCTTTAGCAAAGAGGGAAACAGAACCCCTTTTAACAAGTACTTGTAGATGCTTATTACAATATTCTGAACCCTGGGGCAGGAGAGGACACCCCACTTCAGTGGGGTATTACCTTTTCCATCCTTCTGATCTCTTCATTCTATCTAATCCATCAGGAGTTGGGGAGGGAAAGGCAAATCCAAGGGGTATGGCAAGCCTGTGTCTTATAGCAATAATGTCTGACAAAAAATGTAGCTGTGAATGAAATCTTGAAACAAGGTGACATATGAATGTCACCAATAAAAGTTAAACAAAAAACAAAATAAACCAGAGTGACTATAATAACTTAGCAGAAATAAAAGTCTGCTATATACCTTTACAGGTTATTTAAAAGAGAACAGGGACTGGAATCCAAACTTCTCATTTGCTCCTTAGAAGTTGAGACCAAGGAATAATAACTACAGACATGTATGAGTAAGTCTAAAAGCGAATCCATTTCTTTCTAGCCCATTTCCCATTCACCTGTAAGGGGAGGAAGAAAGGTATTTGCTGATGTTTGATTTTAAAAACTTCATCAACCACATACCCTTTATGAGGAAAATACTTGAGAAGAGGTTTCTAACCATGACAAGGAAATCCCAAGAGAGACATTAATCAGGGGAAAAAAAGAGAACACTGAGTAACAAATCCATCCCCCCATACGTAGGTAAATAAATTAATAGGTAGCAATGTTCATTCGGTGATAGTGGTTAAATAAATTGCTGCAGCAATAAAAAAAAAATCAAAAAATAGCTTGAATAGGGGCTGGGCTATGGCACATGGTAAAGCATCGCTTGCATTGGACAAACTATGTTAGATCCTCAACACCACATAAATAATAAATATATAAGGTAAAATCGAAATAAGTCAGTCGCCACAGTGCTGAAATATGACACGACAATCAACATAAAAACAAGGAAAGATAATGACACAAAACAAATCAAATACTCATCGTAGATGTCCATGGCAAGCACTAGTTGGTCAATGCCAGAATGGAATTTAGAAATTTCATATGCCAAATGTTTATGGAACTTAAGAATGAACTCAAAAATTGAGAAATGATGGATAGCAGGTACAGGGAGGGCAAAAGAATCAATTTTTGAACAAAGAACTCCATATACCATAATTTACAGGAAAGAACGACAAGTAAAAAAAAGAATTACTTTTTTCCATTAAGGGACATAGAGGCCCCCTCGAAAAGAGAAACCCCACATAGAACAATGTTCCCAAGAAATGAAAAGGAAGCAATTATAACCAAAAAATAAAACAAGTATTCAATTTGGAAAGCACATCGCCCAACAGATTAACCCACTTGTTGGAGGAAAAGGAAACCTCTGAACAATGAAAAGACCAAAGAAATATAATTGTGCCTAAAGCGGAATGGAAAATTTATATAAGAAAACCAATACACAAGCCAAAACTTGTTTTTTAAAAATCAAGGGAACATAACCAACCAGAATCAAGGAAATTATCGGACACGCAAAATAAAATAAGACCAAACTTAGAGTGAATCGCAATAGAGGAAGGGGCCAAAGATATTTTCAAGCCAAAACACGGAAAAAATGAAAAAATAAAATCTATTTAACGAAAATTATTTCACAGAAAATTTTCCAAGCTTGAGGAAAATGAAAAATGGAAGAACCAAGTTTCAATAGGCCAGACCGCAAACCATACCAAAAAAACAAAAATCTCAAACAAGATATCCACAACACTATAAAACACATTATAAATGAAAATGCCCTTACGAAACAACCCTGAGCTAAGGAGGAGAAATACTTAATGAAAGACCACCCTAAGAGAAAGGAAAATCAAAAATTAACATAATAGGGGGAAACCAAATCAGACCCTATGTTCAGATTTTTTTCCAAACCCATACCATTAAAAGCAAAGAAAGATCCCTGGGAATAGCTATAATTTTCGAAGCTCCTTTGATAAGAAAAAGGTAAATGTCTAACCAAAGAAAACCCTTAATCCAACAAAAATTAAAGCCTTTAAGATTTCGAAAGAATGAAATAAAAAACCTTTCCACGATAAAGGCCAAAAGTTAAGAAGATGTAAAACGCGAAACAGCACTTTCTACATCCCAACAGATTCATAAGATGATGATATATATAACATATTCAGCCAAAGGGAGATATTTACTGTTGCAACCGCCTGAAGCCTTGGACAACGAGCGCGAAGTAGTCAAGCAATCGGAGAAAACAGCATTTTATTCTGATAACTTTTCTCTCTGGTTCTAACTAACGACTTACACACTCCACACAACACCACCATAAGGCGCTGATCCATTCAAGCAATTCGCAATCACTGGTGAGTCCTGGTACAAAGTCCCGTGGAGACTACGAAGGCGACAACCCAAACTCAACGCTCATAGTCAACCGAATTCAATCCATCTCCCAAAGGGAGGATATTGCATAAACTAAAAGGAAATACCATCCAGAAAGGAGAAAACCAAAATCCAAGCTAAAGACCCATAATTCCCCCAAATAAAAATTTGGATGGGATTAATAATTCACATCTCAAATTAATAACCCTGAAATGTTAATGGCCTAAACTCGCCAATCCAAAAAGACACAGATTATCAGAATGGATTAAAAAAGAAATGACCAACAATTTGCTGTCACCTCCAAGAAACACACCCTCATAGAAAAAAGACATCACAACAGACTGAAAGTGAAAGGCTATGGGAAAAGTTGATCCATCAACTAACAACCTGGCCAAAGCTGAAAAGCAAGCCAGGGTTTCCATTCTCATATCAAATAAAGGTAAAAAGACCTTCAAACCAAAATAATCCAAGAGGGGACAAAAGATGGGGGATATTTTTTTCCTTACTACTCCAAGGAAACCATCCAATCCACAACAGGATAAAGATCAATCCATAAATCTGTTTAACAACGCCCCAAAATTAAAGAAGCACCATACATTCATCAAACAAACGCTTCTTAAGTTCAAGAGTAAAACAATAGAACCAACAAAACACAGTTATTCTAGGACTTCAACACACCTCTCCTCACCAATTGGTTAGTTCATCCAAACCAAAGCTAAATCAAAAAGAAAAACTTTAAGCCTCCCCCCAAAAATCCCCCCTTTCATAACAATAAAATTTAGCACCTAACGGACATATATTAGAATATTTTTCATCCCTCAGTAAACGAATAACACATTTTTCTCAGCAGCACATGGCTCCTTTTCCTTCTCCAAAATAGACCATATATTTTATGTCACAAGGCAACTCTCAGCAAATATAAAAAAATAGAGATACTACCCCTGCATGCTAAAATCGGACCATAAAAAGGGGATGAAAATTGGGAAATCAACGACAAAACAAGGAATAAGTAAAAACTACTCCATCAACTGGAAGCTAAACAACAATGCTACTGAATGAACAAGGGGTTGAAGAAGACATCAAAGAGGAGATCCAAAAAAATTCCTAGAGGTAAATGAGAACACAGATACCATCATATAGAAAAAATCTCTGGGACACTAAATGAATGGGCAGTAAGTTTCAAAGAGGAAAATTACATTGCACTGAGTTCATTCCTTAAGAGGAAAAAAAAACCAACAAATAAATGACTTAACATCACACCTCAAAGCATTAGAAAAAAGAAGAACAGGACAAACACCAAGAGCAGTAGAAGACAGGAAATAATTAAAATCAGAGCCGAAAATTAATGAAATTGAGAACTAAGGAAACCATTCCAAAGAATTGACAAAACTAAAAGTTGGTTCTTTGAAAAAAATAAACAAAATTGACAGACCCTTAAGCGATGCTAACGAAAAAAGAAGAAGAGAAAAAACTCAAATTACTAACATTCGTGATGAAAAAGGGGAATATCACAACAAACACCTCAGATATACAGAATATAATTAGAAATTACTTTGAAAACTTGTACTCTAATAAAATAGAAAATACTGAATGCATTGACAGATTTTCTAGAGTCATATGATTTGCCTAAAACTGGATGTGGAGGCTATTACACAATTTAAACAGATCAATTACAAGCAAGAAGAAATAGAAGATGTCATCAAAAAGCTACCAACAAGGAAAAGTCCAGGACCTGATGGGTTTACAGCCGAGTTCTATAAGACTTTTCAAAGAAGAACTAATACCAATGCTCTTCAAACTATTTCAAGAAATAGAAAAAGAGGGAGCTCTTCCAGACTCTTTCTATGAGGCCAATATTACATTAATTCCAAAGCCAGGCAAAGACACATCCAAAAAAGAAAACTTCAGGCCCATATCTTTAATGAACATAGATGCAAAAAATCCTCAACAAAATCCTGGCAAATCGGATACAAAAAAACATATCAAAAAGATAGTGCACCACGATCAAGTGGGGTTTTTATCCCAGGGATGCAAGGCTGGTTCAATATTCGGAAATCAATAAACATAATACATCACATCAATAGACTTAAAGACAAAAATCATATGATCATCTCAATTGACGCAGAAAAAAGCATTTGACAAAATACAACACCCCTTTATGTTCAAAACACTGGAAAAATAGGAATATCAGGAACATATCTTTAACATTAATAAAAGCTATTTATGCAAGGCCCCGAGCTAACATTATCTTAAATGGAGAAAAATTGAAAGCATTCCCTCTAAAAACTGGAACAAGACAGGGATGTCCCCTTTCACCACTGCTATTTAACATAGTACTGGAAACTCTGGCCAGAGCAATTAGACAGACGAAAGAAATTAAAGGGATCAAGATAGGAAAAGAAGAGCTCAAATTAGCACTATTTGCTGATGACATGATAATCTACCTAGAAGACCCAAAAAAACTCTACCAGAAAACTTTTACAACTAGTAAACGAATTTGGCAAAGTTGCAGGATACAAAATCAATACACATAAGTCAAAGGCATTTGTGTACATCAGCGACAAAGACTCTGAAAGGGAAATGATGAAAAATACCCCATTTGCAATAGCATCAAAAAAAAAAAAAAATAAAATACCTGGGAATCAACCTAACGAAAGAGGTGAAAGACCTCTATAACGAAAAATTATAGAACACTAAAGAAAGAAATTATAGATGAACTCAGAAGATGGAAAGACCTACCTTGCTCTTGGATAGGTAGAATTAATATTGTCAAAATGTCCATACTACCAAAAGCATTATACAGATTTAATGCAATTCCAATCAAAATCCCAATGTCATTCTTCAAAGAAATAGAAATAGCAGTCATGAAATTCATCTGGAAAAATAAGAGACCCAGAATAGCCAAAGCAATCCTGAGCAAGAAAAGTGAAGCAGGGGGCATCACCATACCAGACTTTAAATTATACTATAGAGCAATAGTAACAAAAACAGCATGGTATTGGCACCAAAACAGACTGGTGGACCAATGGTACAGAATTGAGGATACAGAGACTAATACATATAATTACAGCTATCTTATATTAGACAAAGGTGCCAAAAAATGTACAGTGGAGAAAGGATAGCCTCTTCAACAAATGGTGCTGGGAAAACTGGAAATCCATATGCAACAAAATGAAATTAAACCTTTATCTCTCACCATGCACAAAACTCAATTCAAAGTGGATCAAGGACCTAGGAATTAGACCAGAGACAATACACCTAATAGAAGAAAAAGTAAGCTCCAATTTCCAACATGTTGGATTAGGCCCCAAGTTCCTTAATAAGAATCCTGTAGCGCAAGAATTACTACCAAGAATTAATGAATGGGATAGATTTAAACTAAAAAGCTTCTTTTCAGCAAAAGAAACAATCAGTGAGGTGAATAGAGAGCCAACTAATTGGGAACAAATATTTAATACATGCACATCAGATAGAGCACTAATCTCTAGAATATATAAAGAACTCAAAAAAACTTTACACTAAAAAAACAAATAACCCAATCAATAAATGGGCTAAGGAATTGAGAAGACACCTCTCAGAAGAAGATACACGATTAATCAACAAATACATGAAAAAATGTTCAACATCGCTGGCAATTAGAGAAATGCAAATCAAAACTACTCTAAGATTTCACTTCACTCCAGTCAGAATGGCAGCCATCAAGAACACAAGCAACAATAAATGTTGGAGAGGATGTGGGGAAAAAGGCACACTCATACATTGCTGGTGGGACTGCAAAATGGTGCAACCGTTATGGAAAGCAGTATGGAGATTTCTTGGAAAAACTGGGAATGGAACCACCCTATGACCCAGCCATCCCACTCCTGGGTCTATTCCCAAAGGACTTAAAAAACAGCATATTACAGTGACACAGCTATCTCAATGTTTGTAGCTGCACAATTCACAATAGCTAGGTTGTGGAACCAACCTAGATGTCCCTCAGTAAATGAGTGGATTAAGAAAATGTGGTATATACGCACAATGGAATTTTACTCAGCAATAAAAGAAATAAAATTAATGGCATTTGCAGGTAAATGGATGAAGTTGGAAGACATAAATGCTAAGTGAAGTTAGTCAGTCTCAAAAATCCAAGTACCAAATGTTTTCTCTGATATAAGGAGGCTATTTCAAAGTATTGTTGGATGGGGGTACATAGGAGGATTAGAGGAACACTAGAATGGTCAAGGAAGGGAGGGTAAGGGGAGGGAGCAAGAGGGGAAGGGAGGGGGAGAAAAGAAAAAAAAAAAAGGTGGTTGAATGAGACGGATATCATTTTCCTTAATGCATGATTGAAGACCTGAATTGTACGATATATACTTTGTATACAAACAGTTGTATGTAAAAAGATACTAAATATATGCACTATGAGTTGTACATATTAAAAATTATAAAAATTAAAAAATATTAAAAAAAAA
>JAKELJ010000686.1:0-17863 GCA_025594165.1 Tamias sibiricus
CTGTAAGCTCGAGCTGTTAGCACTTGTCCTTGTTAAGGCAAAAAGTATTTAACCGGGTGAGGGTTATTTAGTGAATGGTTGGATTGGAGAGGTTGCTGAGCCAGAGAGAAGACGTTAGAAGAGAGAAGATAAAGAACTTTACTCATAATTCCATCCTGCCTCCGTATTATTCTCCTACAGAATCATTGCCTGCAAGTGGCAATCGCTCTAGGCGGCGACAGCCACGGCATGCCTCATTCCCCCATTGGGTGGGAGTTCAGCAGTGTTCGAAGGCCATGGGCATGTGCACACCAATCCCAGATGCTTATTTGTCGTCTCTCAGAATCATCCTAGTACCAGTGTTGGTATCTGTCAAGATCCACGTCTGGAACAGAGAAACCCCACAAGAGACATCACAACAGGAATTTTTGAAAAAGGGAATAGAGGAAACTGAAAATGATTAGAAGAGAATATTGAGGGTGAGGAGGATGGGATTTTCTCAAAGGAGCTACATCTTCAAGAAGGGAAGAAGGTGTTGGGGTTATGGTAACCTAGATGCTTTTATAGTGGCTCATAGAGACGGGACCTGTGTGTGGAGGATAGGCATTGCTTAGTGGTGCTGGTCATCTGGGAACTCAGAAAGTGCAGCTGACGTTTGTCCTCCTAGAAAGCGATGCTTAAGGGTAGTGGTGGTACCACTGAGGGGATTGGAAGAAGGACCTCCAAAAGTGACAAACCCAGATCTGAGGGAGGGTGCCTGCACTGGTTGGGCTATTTGTCATGCCTGATAGAGCTGGTAGTGGAACATCTGAAAAGGACACTGTCAGGCTGGTGGTTTGGTTGCCCAGGGTCCTGAAATGACCTGGTATGACTAGATGCTTGGACCTTCTGATGGAGGGAGCACTGATCTGCTGGCTCTCATCCCTTTGAAGGAACTTGATGAAGCCTTTCTCTGTGTCGTACATCAACCAAATGTCACCACCAAGAAAAGAACCCGTGGTGTGCCAGGAGAGTACCCTCCTCATGTGTTAGTACTTATATTGTAGGATGCTTTTGACGTTTCGGTTTTTTTTTTTTGTTTTTGTTTGTGTTTCCTTTTGTGTCCTCTCGACATAGCTCATTATTGTGGACCAAGTTCACTAAGGAAGGAATTAATATGCAGAATCTCAGTTCTCCATTATATATACTTGTAAAGAATTGTACATGTGATGTGATAGTAAATTGTTATAAACCTCATATAAGAAGTTAATTTCTAACAGTTTTGTGTTGATCAGTGGAGTTACTACTATGGTCATATATATTGATTTGGATCCAACATAGCCATAAAAACCCAGGCATCAATACGCATGAGGCATCTAATACAGTTTATTGTGCCTTTCTGATTTAAAAATATTTATTTATTTACTTTAGTTGTACAGTATTGACAAGGCACATTTATGTTTATGTGGTGCTGAGGATCGAACCCGGGGCCTCGCATCACACAGAGCAAGGCGAGCGCCCTGCCGCTGAGCCAACAACCCCAGCCTATATTGTGCCTTTTTTGACTTTAGCAGTGAAATGAAGAGAAAATCTGAGTTGATGGGACCACTTATGTGACGGTAAATACCAGAAATATTTTCTGTATTTAGACCTTAGTCAAATAGTCAGTTGATAATATAAATCAGGAAGTGGGTGAAATGTACTGCAATGGACACGTAGAATAAAATCTTCTCCAGGGCAAATAACTGTGACACGTTTCTTGGGTACTCTCAGAATGAGTGTGAGAGAACTTTAAAGTGAAATCCCAACCTCCAAGAGCACAAGGAGCACTTCAAGTAGGCCCCCCTCACACATATTCCAGTATTCAGAAATACTGAAGTTGAAACAAGGTGATTGGTGATGAGAACAACAGATGATGGAACTCAGGCCGTGATATTTTTGTGTGAGCCCCTGCTCTAATTTAGGGTGAGGGGCATTTGAATACACGCCTGGGTCAAATTAACAGGATATAATTGTTAGCCGGGGCGCACGTGGCGCAACGCTCTGTATTTCCAGCACTTGGGAGGCTGAGGCAGGACGTTCACGCGAGTTCAAATCCAGCACCTCAGCATATGGTGAGTGGGCTATTAGGCTACTCAGTGAAAACCATGTCTGTAAGATAAAATACAATAAAAAGCGGCTGGGATGGTGGCACAAGAGGTCAAGTGCCGCTGAGTTGTCAATCACATTGGTACCAAAACATACTTAACAAACAACAACATATCAACAAGAAGTTTAATGAATTGTTTTTGAGGTTTTTTAATAGATGGGACGTTTGGGAATTCCACAAAATGGAAAATGGAAGACCATTGCATGATTTTTCTTTTCCCCATTGTCACTGTAAGTTATTAGGAATGACATTTATAACTTGTAATTCTTCTTTTTTTTTTTTTTTTTTTTTTTTTTTTGTTGGTTTTTGGTCCACGTAAGACATTGATAACACAATATCAGCTTTGTAAGCTCTTCTTCTGACCTATTTTCTAGTTGACTCCTAACAAAGTAGCCATTCTACAAGGTTGAGCCCCGACCAGTAGAAAAGATCCTGGTGTTGCCATGACATGGTGAGACAACAGACGGAGATAACTCATCATTGTTAATGTGAAACAAACTGAAGCAATTTAAGTGGGGGGGGAAATCCACTTAAAGGCAATTTTTTAAACCTTGGAAACTAGAATGAGTCTGTATTCTTAGAAGTAACTTTCAGAGTTGGAGACTATTGTTATACTGAATATCTAAAAAATGGAGATATTACTAATAATATACAAAAATCTGTTACAAATAATTTAAGTATATAAACAATCTTTGACATGATTGACACACTCTGCATGAGTCCTGAAGATAAGTGAATACACCATTAAGATTCATCATTGTTCGACAATTCCCTAGAACTGAACTATTGCCTCTAGAAATTTCTCCTTATTTTTGTAAAGAACATTTAACATTAAAATCGTGTCACCGATAATAAATTTTTTCATGTATACAGTACAATTATAGGTTTAACTATGTATTAAAGTGTAATTTTACTGTAGATCTCACTGGAATACTTACCTTCTTGGAAAGTGAAAAACCGCATACCCCTTTGGAAATCAATATATACGGATTCAATTTCTTCCCTTGACACAGTTTCCATTTTTCTACTTCTTCCCCAGTTTTTCTCAATGTGATCAGTCCAGAGGTTTTGCCTTAATATAACAGCCTCCTGCACGATCAGTTTCCCTTATGGTAATTGGCCCTACTTGACTTGCCCCAATGAAACCCCCTCCCCGCCCAATAACCTACATGGACTGTGCCAAATACGTCAGAGTGATCCCACTTCCTTAGTCGTAGTCCACTCCATGGAAAATGTACCTGCTAGGCTGCAGAACCCCACTTGTTAGGAACATCTCATCCATTGGGAAAGTGCATAGGTAGCTACTCTGGACCCCAATTAAAGATTAGGCACATAGATGCCTTGCATTTATCTCTTGCTTCTCTCCTGTTGGTTGAGTGTTTTTGTCCATATATCACCTTCCCATCTTCACCTTGGCTTTGTGGGGTTTGCTGGGCTCTTTTCCTCTCTGGAAATTGCTTTTGTTATTTCACATATGTTGATAGTGTTGCCTCCTCTCTGTCTCAACCTGACTGCCACACCAGAATCTTTTCTAACTGGTCAGGGCACTCGACTGTAGAATGGCTACTTAGGGTAGGAGTTAAACTTTGAAATAGATCAGACAAATTTGCTACAAGGTAATTTGCCAGTATGAAACGAGTTTTCCTGTGAGGGACACCTACCTGGTCAATGGGGGTTCGACATTATGACATTATGCCAACCCTGCCTATAAGAATAGAAGTCTCAAAGGCACAACTATACAGAGATTCCATGACCAAAATCCCCTAGGACCTTTCAACAAAATAAGGTTCTATGGCTATAAATTTATAGCCACTCCTTGGGGGTAGGGAGGATAACTCCATTCAAAAATTAGAGGACAATACAATTTTAAATATTTTTTTTGGTAGAAAAAAATATTTTTCATACATAATAAAATCAGGTTTATTTGGTTTTTTTGACGATCAATAGTTTTAGGAGATGTCTATAATGTGTGTTGCATACTCCATGTGTGGTAGTGCTGATGTTTTTTGTTTTTTTGTTGTGTTTTTAAACTGTAATGGTTTTAATGCATTTCTAGGAATGGAAAGGAATGCCAACAAGCGTTAAATAATTCTTATAATACTCATTAGTACAGTTATGTGTAAAAAAGTTGTTTAATTTTTCTAAAAGATTGTTATCCCCTATATCCATTCTTTTTTTCACATATTCTTCAGAGCAATAATCATAGTTGTTACGTACATCTCTTTGTATTAACGCTCCATGTATAGTGACATGTATTTTGATCTTTTTGGTTTTATTGCTTATCATCTGTACTTTCTTACAGTATAATGACTCCATTCAAATTAAACAGGACCTGTAGAATTTGAGCAAAGAGCAGGTTCCAAATTCAAAATGGGCATGAATGAATGCTAGAGGCCAAGAGGACTTTAAGTACTGAGTATTTTACTGGTACAAACATATTTTATCCATATTATTAAAACAGCAATAATAGAAATATAAGCTCACTATAATGGAAAACAGAACTCAGGAATGTGGTCGTTAATATAATCAAGTACATGTCTAAAATTAATTTTACTATGTATTTCAGTTCATTTAAACAAACTCTCATCTAAATATTCTAGTCTTCAGAAAAAAATGAGACAATTGCAAAGAAGGTGCTTTGTTGTTATCAGGTACTTATTAAAACAATGAGATTCCTTTGGGAAAAATTGCATTAGTTTTTCGTTTTTATCATAGATTCTTGGGTCATCACTTTTCTTGGTAATCCAATTCTGTTGGCACCCTTACTTTGCCTTGTTTTTATCATTGGATTCTTGTACAGCTTTTCAGGCCATTATGCTACTACAAAGGGGGAAGTCATAGGGTAATATGTATAGCTCCAGGGACTTTTTGTGTAGATCCAGAGGAAGGAACAGGAATGATTGATACAAGGAAATGTTACACCATTGTCCCAGGCACAAAGCTCCTAAACGTTGAGGCCCAAGTGGAGTTGTATCAGGAGCACAGGCCACTGCAGGGCTCGGGAAGGAAGGACTGGTGAGCAGGTGGAGTCGCGCTGGCGCCGTGAGGCTTCCTAAGCACCCTTGAAGCTTTTTAATATAGTTCCATTCATCTATTTTTCCTTTTGTTAGCTATGCTTTTGGGTGAAAAGCCGTCAAGAAGTTTTTTCCTTCTCTTTTTTTCTAGAAGATTTACAATCTCAGGTCCTACATTTAAGTTCTTTAATCTATTGGGAAAAGTTGCCAGAATGCAAGTTAGTGGAGTCACTTATGTAAACCTTGCAAATGGAGCTGGCCAGGCAATTTCAAAGGAGGGTTCCCATGCATTCATTATAACAAAACTGCACAAAAGTCTGCCAAAAACACTACCTGGCATAGAGGACTTACTCTGCATCCTTTTTTTTTTTTTTTTTTTTTTTAACTGAATGTTTGAATGCTTTTGTAGGAATGGAAGGATTCAACAGCATTATAAGTTTATAACACCATAGACATTTATTAATATATGTTGCAATTTCAAAGAAGTTCCCTATATCCGTCTTTTGCCATCTTCTTCAGAGCATAAACAGTAGTTACTTACTCTCATAATAAACTGCTCCATGTATAGGGCAGTATTTTTATCTTTTATGTTTTACATCATTATCATCTGTACATTTTACAGTAAAACGTACTCCATTCAATTAAAAGGGACTGTAGAATTAGAGCAAGACATGTCATATTCAAATGGATAATGAATCTAGAGGCCCAAGACTTTAAGTACTGAGTATTTACGGTTACAAACCTATTTATCCAGATTATTAAAACGCAGATAATAGAAATAAAAGCCTACTATAATGAAAACAGAACGCAGGAATGAGGTCGTAAATATAATCAAGTACATTTTAAATAGAAATTTCCTATGTATTTCCCAGTAAGTAATCAGATAAATAAACTCTCCATCTAAAATTCTAGTTTCAAAAAAAAGAGACAATTGCAAAGAAGTTGCTTCATGTTATCAGGTCATATTAAAAAACAATTGAGATCCTTTGGAAAATTGCCAATTAGTCTTTTTATCATAGATTTCCTTGTTCATCCTTTTCTTGGTAATCCATTGTAGTTGGCCACCTTACTTTGCTTTGTTTTTATCATTGGATTCCGTACAGCTTTTCTAGGCTATATGCTACTAACAAAGGGGCAGTCATAGGGTATATGTATGGCTCCAGGAATTTTTTGTAGTTGTTCCCCCCCCCAGAGAAGAAGCAGGAAAGATGATACAAGGAATGTTACCACCATTGTCCCAGGCTCAAGCTCCTAAACGTGAGACCCTACGCCAAGTGGAGAGTATCAGGAGCACAGGCTACTACAAGGCTCTGGGCAAGAAGACAGTGAGCAGGTTGAGTCGCGCTGCGCCTGAGGCTCCTAAGCACCCTGAAGCTTTTTAATATAGTTCCATTCATCTATTTTTCCTTTTGTTAGCTATGCATTTGGGGGCCCCAAAGCCAGTCAAGAAGTTTTTCTCTTCTCTTTTCTTCTAGAAGATTTACAGATCTCAGGTCCTACATTTAATTTTAATCTATTGGGAAAGTTCCAGAATCCCAAGTGGGAGTCACTTACGTAAAACCTTGACAATGGAGCTGGGCAAGGCAATCAAAGGAGGGTTTTCCCATGCTTTATAACAAAAACTCCACAAAAGTCTCGCAAAAACACTAGCCTTGCATAGAGACTACTCTGCATCGTTTTTTTCTTTCGTTCTTTTTTTTTTTTAAGTGCTGGGATTGACCCAGGCTCTGGTGCAATTGTGTGCAATGAAGGCAAGCACTCTACCAAACTGAGCTATATCTCCAACCTACTGCATCCTTATAATAGAAAATTTATCTGTAAGAACATCTCCACAGCAACATCCTGTACAATTTTATATTGATGCTATCTTTGTTTATGATCCTTTTAGACATGGATGATTTTTTTTAAAAGCATTAATATAAATTAAATTTTATCTTTAAAAACACTTGTCTACTGTGCCTCTCTACATTGCTAAGTAAAGTACTGGAGAGGCTATGTCATAAAACCTGATGGTCACTCTAGTTATATGTGCAATATTATCCTGAACCCATCCATAAACCCACACTAAGTTTCTTCAGTTGTTTATCTATAATTCCGCCTACAGCAAGAAATATGAGTTGAAAGAGGAGGGCCAAATCCATGGAGCCTGGGTTACCTGCTCAAACACCTTGTTTATTGCTGTTTTGGTCCTGCTTAACTTTGAACTGATTTGCCACTTCTATATGGGAGATTACTGCTAACTCTAAAAAAAACCTTATGGGGGGGGGGGGGGGGGGGGGGGGGGGGGGGGGGGGGGGGGGGGGGGGGGGGGGGGGGGGACTGGTAGAATTGACAGAACCCAACTCCTAATGATAGTTCCAACCATATGAACACTTGGTTTTCCGTGGTCAGATACTTTCTGTGACCACGTAGTCACTTGATGTACTATGTAGTCAAGGCCATAGGAGTATTCCAGGAGTTCTTCAAAAGGCAATTTTTTTTTTTTTTTTTTTTTTTTTTTGCTGTAAGATGACATATATGTTGGAACAGAACCCTAGAGACATATGCTGTGAGACTCCCCTTGGGCCTTCCCGTAAACGCCACTCAGCAAATTTTCTACCTTTGATAGTGCAACATAGTAGGTCTAACAGTTTGTTTATTTTTGAGGCCTGTTGTATTATAGCATGGAGCAGTACAGAGCTTTCCTTTTCTGGATACCACTAAAATGGGCAGCCTCACCCCACCTACCTCCAAGAGTGGAGATTGAACCCAGGGCCCTTATGTTATAGTCAGGTGCACTACCCACAGAGTTATACCCACATCCCCTAACTGGCAGTATTTTATGTACCAAATATGAGGACCAAATCGAAGTCATAAGTACAGAATTTGCTACCTTTATAAACCAAAGCAGTCTTAGGCATTGTGATTCCTTCTTCATGGTGGGAGATAAGATATGTAATAATTTCCTCCTTGGAAAGGGTTAACCTAGGCCGAATTCCCAGAGATTCAGATAACTAAAAATTTTAAACTGATCTGGGATGGGTGGTACCACCTAATAATTCCAGCATCTCGGAGGCTGAAGACAGGAGGATTGCAATTCAAAGCCAGCCTCAGAAATTTAGGGAGGCCTCTAAGCTACTTAGAGAGTCCCTGTCTTGACATAAATAATTAAAGGCTGGGATGTGTGTCAGTCGATAAAGTGACTCTGGATTCAATCATCAGCACCAGAAAAAAAAAAAAAGGCAACTTAATTTTCTTTTTAAAACTGATATTAGCATGTCACTGAATTACAATTTATTCTTCACAGAGTTATCTTCCTTCCCACCTTCTAATTCATGTGTTTTTCAAGACCTTCAGTGTGATCATACTTCTTGTAACCCCTGGGCTTTATCAAGAAGTCATCAGTATTCTAGATAAGTAACAGATGTTTTACAGTATCCACAGTTGAGAGAATCATCATATCCTGGTTTCATATGACCAGTGGTCCACTGCAAGTGAAAATCTTTGCTAACATCCATTTCTTACCTGGTACTCATAATGCCATCATTCTAACAGGAAAGACCATCATAATGCTTTGAGTCCCTGAATACCACTGTCAATTCTGTCCTAATCCAGTACCCTTCCCTAGAACCTTCCAGGTAATGCCTTTAACCCTGCACAGTTATCTGAGTAAGTAGCCCATGAGTTTCCCTTGAGGAAAGGCTGGAGGAATACTTATTGTATTCTATTTGCCATGGTGATGCACCTTTTTCACCTCTTCAGACAGTGGGGTTTCATTGTCTGAAACGAAGTTCAGGTTCCAAAAATACAGGCAAATGATTAAATTTGGGGGAGATTGTTGCTTTAATACTTCCTAGTCACCTGCATATCTCCTGGCTTATTCACTAGCATAAAATAGTGTCAGTCTTGCGATCCCCATGTATTTTGTCCCTAAGGATCCTAGTATTAACCATGTCCTTAAGTCTAACTGTCATTCTTGACTTGCCATTCTTTATGATAAATGTGATCACTATGAATGATTGATAATTGCACCCTGACCTCTTAAATGTCTGAGTCAAATATATTGTCACGATTGATTTAGTTGATCCAAATTCTGTAATCTCCTCTCCTAACTATCTGCCTACAGACTCAGCACTGGACCTGTCAGTAGTTCTTGTACTCCTATCATCAGCACATCTTTATGCCACTGTAACTGATGTGTTTCTCTGGACCTTCCATAGAAGATTTTATTCTAGATGGCCCGTTTGGTCATGTGTAACAAATTATTTTAGCTGGGGGTGGTGGCACATGCCTGTAATCCCACCACTTGGGAGGCTGGAGGCAGGAGGATTGCAAGTTCAAAGCCAGCCTCAAGCTTAGTGAAACCCTCTCTCTAAATAAAATATAAAAGGGGTTGGGGATGTGGCTTAGTGTTAAGCATCCCTGGTTCATCCCTGGTACCAGAAAAAACCTTAACAAACTTATTCATCATGCTCATTTCCAGGAACCTTTTAATCCCTTCATCATTGTCATGCCAATTTTGTCATTTTAGTTTTCACTAAATGGACATTCTTTTTCTATGCTTCTAAGCCATACTAGGAGCAAGTTGACACTATTTCTTGAGGCTTTTCCAGGTGTGCAATCCCATAAGGTAGTAGGAGGTGTGCCCAAGGCAATGAATTTTTCCCTTTTTCCATATCTTTGCCATTTTATTATCCACACAGGATATCCATGTGGTTCTTTCCGCTTGTGTATAAGTGTATGTCTCCCTCAATTCTGAAATGGTAGGCTAGCTTTAGCTGCTTCAGGCCTCTGATGCAGCTTCAAGGAGGCATCATACTTAGAAACTGCATAGGACCACAGACAGCTGGTGCAAGTGGGTGGTTATAGTGTTTAAAAATGCAATGAGTTGGTGACTGCGATTTGTTTGGTCCCTAGGAAAAGAAATTACTGGCAGATGAGATATGCTCCAGTTTTTGAGGTATGGGTTCATTTTCTATGCTATAAAATTACCACAAACTTAGCAGCTTAAAATTATATACAGCTATTTCTTATAGTTTTCCTTGTGGGGAGTCTGAGCATGGTAGCTAGGTCCCACAAGACTACAAGAAGGTGCCACCAAGTCACAGTCTCAGCATAGCTGGACTGGGAAATCCTACTTCTGAAGCTAACGCAGGTTTCCTTTTCTTGTAGCTATAGAACTCTTGGGAATTACTTCTTCAAAGCTAGGAACAAAGACGAAGTGCCTGCTGCTTTAAGTCCTCACTTCTATATTTTTTAGTCCCCCAGTGATGTGCTACTGGGAGTGGGGCCTAGTTGGGAGGTTTCATAAGTTCACTGGACACATGCTCTTGGAAGTAGTTCTCATAGGTCCCTTGAGTTCTCAAGACGGGGTTATTATAAAAGGATCAAGCTGGCCCCACTGAGCTGTCTCTGCTCCTGGCTCAAGATGCAATCACTTACTTGCTCCTGAACATGCTCCTACTATTACTGTATTCCATGACATGAGGTAATGCAGTTGAAGAAGGCTTTGTTTATGTATTATACCACTTGGACTTTTCAGTTTCCAAAACTGAGCGAAAATGAACCTCTTTTTTTCTGCCTAAATGGACTATGTCAAGTAATCTCTTTATGGTATTGAAAAGCTCACTAATACACTGACCCAGTAAAAATCTCCTTTTGTTTCCTTATAAGTAGATTATTATTTATAAGTAATTTAAATATTATTTTATCCTTATTAGTTATACAAATTAATGGTTTCACTATTTCCATACATTCATAATTGTGCATTGATCATAATCCTTTCTTTTCCTACTAGTTTTATCTTTATTCTTTTTCTCCCTCCCCACTTCCGTCAGTCCCTTTTACCCTTCCCTAGTAGTTTTGTTACATCCAGATCATCTTTTTTTTTTATTTAATTCTAGATTCCACATATGAGAGATTAGTTGATACTGGTTTTTCCTGTTTCTGGCGATATTTCCACTTAACATGATGATCTCTAATTTCTGTCCATTTTCCATGAATAACAGATTTCAATTCTTTATGACTGGATAATATTCCATTGTGTATATATCCACATTTTCTTTATCCCTGTCATTTGTTGACAGACACTGGGCTACGAGGTATAGTGAATAGTGCTTACAATAAACATGAGTATGCCAGGCGTCTCCTTTTATATGGTGACTTCATTTCTTCCAGGAGGTGCAATACTAAATCACATGGTATTCTATTTTAGTTTTTTGAGGAACTTGTATACTGTTTAACATAGTAGCTGTGGTGATGGTTTGGATCTGGAATGTTGCCCCAAAAGCTCAATGTTATGCAATGTAGCAATCAACGTTCAGCGTTAAATGATTGGATCATGAGAGCTCTGACCTCATCAGTGGATTTAATCCATTAATGGATTTAATAGTTTTATGCATTAATTAATTTTTAAAATTTTCCTTTAATGTATTTAAGAACAGTGAACCTAGTCATACAGTCATTAATCTAAGAGAATGAATGAGTTTTGCTTAATAAAGACTACACTATTTGCTGGTCGCAATGGCACATGCTGTACTCCCAGTAGCTCAAGAGGCTGAGCAGGGGAATGGAGAAGTTCAAAACTAGCCTTGGCGAACTTAGCAAGGCCTAATAACCAAGTGAGACCCCTTCTGGTCTCACTGGGGGTGCTCAGTGGTTAAGCACCCTGGGGTTTATAAACAGGTACCAAAAAAAAAAAAAAAAAAAGACTATAGATTTCTAGGTCTTTTCAAAGTTTGCAGTACAACTCCACAGGAACATACATCTTTCACATGTGTCATATTAACCATAGCAGGTTAAAAACATGCAAACTTTTTTTATGGGTTCTTTTTAAGTTTTACTGACTTTATACATTTACTGGTAAATGAATGATCGGGAGACTATAATGCTAAGTGAAATAAACCAATCCCCCCAAACCAAAGTTTGAATGTTTCTCGAGATATGATGCTAAGCCCACAATAAGCACAGGTAGGGAGATAGAAGTTCAGTGAATTAGAAAAATGCATAGTAATTTTAATGATTTACTGGGAGGTGGTAAAAACTATAGCAGTTGGGTGCCTATCCTGGTCACTGTTATCTGCCCTCCCATTACTCCTTCTCTCCCTTTCTTCTCCCTCTCCTCCTTCCTTTCTCCCTTCTCCTTCCTGCTGCCAAAGCTGACTTTGGCTTTGGAGACCTTATTACTGCCTTAATCTCATACTTGTTATTGAACTTGTTAGGCTTTTTTTTTTTTTTTTTTGTAGCTGGGCATGTGAACTCAGGGGCACTTGACCACGGGCCACATCCCAGAACCCCCCCCTTTTTTTGTATTTTATTTAAGACAGGGTCTCACTGAAATTTCTAAATGCCTGGCCATTCGGATCTGGCTTTGAACTCTTGATCGTCCTGCCTCAGCCTCCCAAGAGTAGGTGTGAGCCACTGTGCGGGCAATCTAGGCTTTTTTTTTATGTCCTCTTAGTTCAATTTTGGGTAAGTCACATGAGTCCAGAAATTTTCCATTTCCTCTATATTTTCTATTTTTATCAGCATATACGTTGTTCAAGCATTCCCTAATGATTCTTTGAAATTTTAGTGGTATCTATTGTAATGTCCCTTTTAATTTTAATTTATTGGATCGTCTCTCTCTCGCTTAATTTAGTGCTAAGGGTTTTTTTCAGTTTTGGGTTTCATCTTTTCAAGAATCAACTCTTAGTTTTATTGATACTTTGTATTTCCTGCTCTGAGCTCTGTTTTAAATTCTTCTAACTGATTGTGAGTTTAGTTTGTTTTTCTAAGACCATGAGATATGTCAATAGGCGATTTATCTGAGACCTATATTTGATGTAGATACTTATTTATATGAGCTTCTCTCTATATTGTCATTTGTTCTGTCCTAAACAGGTTTTGGTCTGTTATGCTTCCATTTCCATGTGATTTGAGGAATCTTTAAATTTTTCTAATATTTTTCTTTGATTCCTTGGTGTAATTCAAGGAATATTTGCTTAATTTTAAATGTTATTTGACATATAAAATTCCTCCTGATATTTATTTCTAAGTTTGCAACCTAGTGGTCAGAAAAGATTATTTCAGTCATTTAAATTCTAATAGACCTGTTTGGTAGGCCTCCCTAACACGATGATTTTTCCTGGGATAATGGTCTGCGTGTGTTTGAGAAGAATATGCTATATGCCATTTTTTAATGAATGTTCTGTACATGTCTAATAGGTTCATTTTGGTTCTAAAGAGTAGTTCAAGACCATTGTTTTCTTATTGATTCCCTGTATGGATGATCTGTTCATTATTGGAAAGTCTCTATTATTTTGTATTGCCATCTATCTTACCTTCATATCTTATTAATTTTTTATATATTTAGGGCTCTAATGTTGAGTATATGTACATTTATAATTTGTATCCTCTTGATGATTTTGACCCTTTTATCATTATTATTAATAACCTATGTCTCTTTTTTTTTTAGTTTTTGTCCTTAATGTCGGTTTTACCTGACTAAAAAGTAGCTACTCCTTCTGGTTTTTTAAAATTTCCATTTGATGGAATACGTCTTCTGTGCCTTTGCTTTCATCTATGCCGGTCTTTATAGGTGATTGAGTATCTTGTACCATTTGCATGGAATACTTCTTATGTTCCTTTGCTTTCATCTATTGCCTGTCTGTATAGGCGATTGAGTATCTTGAAATTAGCATATAATTAGGCCTTGCTTTTTTGATTTTTCATCACCTGTCTTTTGATTGAAGATTATAATACATTTATAATCAAGGGTAATTATGGATAGGGACGTACTACTGTATATCAATAGATTTTGGGGGAGTTGTTTTATAGATTTCTGTTCCCTTTATTTCTTTTTGATTAACGTTCTATAATGTTTATGCTTTTTAATTTCTTTTATTCTTTATTACCTTTTCAATCAACTACAATAAACTAGATCATCTATGGGGTACATGTTGTGATGTTTGATACATGGATATATTGCTGACGTGATCAAAATAAGATATTTAACTTATCCTCATCATTTCAATTATTTTCATTTCTTTGTAGGTGAGAATATTCAAAATCCTCTGTTCTCGCTATTTTGAGATTATGATACATTATTATTACTTATCTATAGTTTCCCTTCTTGGTAATAATATGCCAAGAACTTATTCCTCCTATCTAGCTGTTTTCCTCTTTGTACTTACGATTCAAACTTTTTTTATTGTTTCTTCAGCTTTGCGTAACCACTTTTATAGAGTCATACCTTTCTATTTATGAGAATCTTAGTTGGAGATTCCATATATGAATGAAGTCATGTAGTATTTGGTCTTTCTGTAACCTGAGCGCATTTCACTTAACATTTTGTCCCCAGGTTCATCCACGTTGTCAGATTATAGAATTTTTTCCTTTTTATGGCTAAATAGTCTCTCATTGTGTTATATAACAAAATTTCTTTACCCATTTATGGTTCGATGATATTCCATTTCTTGAATATTTTGAATAGTGCTGTTAATAAATATGGGAGTGCAGAAATCTCTTTACCATACTGAATTTTTTTTTACCTCTTGGGGTATAGATTCCAGTAGTGGAATTGCTGAATCATATATAGTTCTATTTTTGAGAAGTCTCTATACTGAGTTCCAATAATGGCTATTCTAATTGCATTCCAACCAGTAGTTAATATAAGAGATCCCCTTTCTTCATTACCCTTAAATAGAGTTTACCATTGGCCTTTGATTAATACCATTCTACACTAGAGTGGTTTTGATTTTCAGTAACCATGATGAGTAATGTTATAGAATTTTTTATATGGGAGAGTGGCAGAAGATGGTACGGGTAGAGTTTGCTCTTGGAGGCAGGTCACATAAAAGAGGCTTAGAGGAAGTCTGAGCGAGTTTATTAGCGCTATTACTGCACGCGAGGGTGCTTGGGACATTCGTGCTTCTCCAGCGAGATGGTAAAATACAGCGAACTCCAGATCATCAACGCTTGGGGGCCACGAGAGTTCTACAGACAAACCAGTGTAACAGCAGCAGTAGTAGTGGTATTGGGGTGGTAGGGGAAAGTCCTGGCCAATGGCTTTAAAGCTGAACAAATGCAGAAGGAGATAAAAGCTAATGCAAGCAACATCCACGCAGAGTACGTTTCAAAATTTAACAGGACGGGACTGCACGCTCAGGAGGGACACACAGGGTCTGGGGAAGTGCTGCTGGGCCTGAAGATTGATCCTGCCATTTTTTTGAGGAGAGCGTGGCTGACTTGGACAAAGAAACAAGGGAGAAAACAGGAGCAGCATCTGGCATCCAGGAGTTATTCCAGTGCCATTGAGAACACCACACATCTGGGTGAGATGCTGGCAGCCAGCAGGGAGGCATGTCTGAGGCCAACAAGGTGGCGCCCAAAATGCTTCAACTGTGGGTGGGCATGGGGAGTGGACGGCTTTTGGATGGCACACATTTCCTGGATGCCATTCACCTTTGACACTCCCCCACCCCCCAGCCATTCTTTCACTGATCCAATCTTCTGCTGGCCAAGTGCATGGCTTGACCCTCTACCCACAGTTCTCTGTGACTGCATAGGCATGATTTGGACAATTGCTTGATACTGGAAGGGGAAAAAGAAGGCTTCCCAGGTGCTGCCGACAAGAAGGGGTCGTGGGTTCGACTTGTTTTCTGTTTTGTTTTTTGTCTTTGTGTGCGTGTTGGTCCTCTTTTCCTCTATTTCTTTTTCTTCTCATTTTTTTTTAAATATTTATTTATATTTACTTTAGTGGTACATAATGCAATGCATTTTATGTTTACGTGGTGCTGAGGACGCACCCGGGCCGCGCACGTGCGAGGCGAGCGCTCTTGCCGCTGACCACAATCCCAGCCCTCTATTTCTTTTCTTCTTCTCTCATTTGTCTCTTTTCTTCTTCCCTCATCTTTCCTATTCATACCCTGCAATTGCATGTCTCAATAGAAAGAGAAGAGGAGAAAAAAGTTTTATGCCAGAAATTGAGGTTTCTAGAACTGGGACAACTGAATTAAATACATCAGAAACGGTGTTATATATAGTTTTATTCTCTATTTTTAACTCACTTTCTCTTCTTATCTTTTACACTAAATTCCTACTTCTTGTCATCTTTTTTTCTTCTTTCTTATTTCTTCTCTCAACGTGTTGCATAAGTCTGTTTATATATACATCAGTCTTCCCTAAATCAGTTACTCCATTTTTCTGTCCTCTCTGTCTGCTGATATTAAACTACTTCCATGGAATACCCTTTTCACACTTCCTAAGAAATAACAACTCATTACCATCATTCATTCTCCTAAACATGACAACCTCTGTTGTCCAATACTTGATTTAGAAACCCATCACAAACTTAGGAGTATATAGAGACAAAATCTGAGTTAATAAAATCTGTACATTGTGATCAACTGTTGGATTATTGAATAGAAAGTGTCGTTTTAAAGTGTAAAGTTTTTATAAGGGGAATCTGATAGCATATGTACTACAGGAGCATCATAAGGCTTTAAGATAAAAATGTAATGTCAAGATTCCAAAAGAAAAACAGGAAAGAAAGTCACACAAGGGAAAATATGAAGAAAGAAATCAAGGGAAGAAAGTAACTCAAGCAAATCAACTACCTCCTCGTAGAATTCCATGGCAAGCACAGTTGTGAAATGCCAGAGTGGAATTCAGAAATTACATATTCTAAATGTTTATGGAACTGAAGAATGAACTAAAATATGAGATGAGGGAGCAAATTACAGGTGGTGGTAAAATGTTCATTTTTGCAAATAACTCAAAAACAAATACAGGAGGCAAAGCATTACTTCAACTTGGAGGATAGAGGTTTAAGGAGAAACCAGACAGAAACTCTGGAAATGAAATAAGAAATAAACCAAGTTAAATGTTCAAGATGAAAGCATCACCAACAGATTAGACACTTGGAAGAAAGGACCTCAGATTATAATGAAGACAAAACATATATCCTAGAGAAAAATGTAGATTACACAGCATGAGCAGAACATTCATAGAAATATGGGATAGCATAAAAAGACCAAATATTAAGAGTGATTGGGTAGAGGAAAGCTGTGCAGAGTCCAGCAAAGGAATGAGTATTTATTCAATGAAATTATGCAGAAAATTTTCCAAACGTTGAGGAATGAATGGGAAAACCAAAGATCAAAAGCATAGGCCGAACACCAAATGTACAAAATTCACAACAGATCCACACCAAGGCAACATTACTAATGAAAATGTTAATATACCGGATCAAGGAGGAGAATATTCAGAGCCATAGAGAAAGAAATTAGATTACTATAGGGGGAATCCAATTAGACTATGTGCAGATCATTCAGCCCAGACCTTAAAAGCTATAAGATCTGGAACAACATATTTCAGCTCTGAAAGAAAAGGGATGTCAACAAGAATCTCTTAATATCCAGCAATATTAAGCTTCAGATTTGAGATGGAATAAAAGCCTTCCACAACAAACAAAAGATTATAAGATTTTCACAACTCGAAAGCTTACACTTCCGAACAAGCTGGGCAAATTATTCCTATAAGAAGAAAGAAAAATATCATTAAAAATCAGCAAGAGAATTATTTAAACTAAAGGGAAACTCCAAGCAGAGGAGAAAAACCAAAGCAAGTTAAATACCATAATCAAAGTTGGATGGGAATATGAGTCATGTCTCAATAATAACCCTGTATATTAATGGCCTAGACTCACTTCAAAGACCACAGACTGTCAGACTGGATTAAAAGAAAATGACCAACAATTTTGCTGTCTCCAAGAAACCCACCT